>JAMAGK010000019.1:645665-746169 GCA_023626135.1 Talaromyces sp. R2412 | reverse complement strand
TATCCGTTTTATTCTTATCCGTTTTATTCTTATCCGTTTTATTCTTATCCGTTTTATTCTTATCCGTTTTATTCTTATCCGTTTTATTCTTACTACATTTATTTTTAAGCCATATATGTGTTGTGATTTTTTTATTTGACCTTAGTGCTACTAACTGATGCAGATCGACCGACTTGTCCTCGAGGATACACGACACACGCGCGAACACAATATGCATGCCTTTTTTCATTCTCTTTTCTCACCATCTCATCGGCTTGTCGCTGGCATGGAGAAGAAAGCTGTAATGATAATTCTCGTTTGGGGGTGGAATATCATGGGAATTCGGAATAAAAATTGATCATCTAACTACTCACGGGAGGTCTAAGAGGGGAGCCTTTAACGTTTTACTGGGTGTAGTTTTCAATAGTATCTCTGTGTAGGTAACTTCATGGACAGCAATTGATCATCTTTGAATAACAACATACCATCAACCTCTAAACTTCCACCGGGCACTGGTAAATGGATATATTCTACTAAATCCGATGATCATTTTTCCAATGTTGTAACTCTGATTAATATATTTTGGAGTGGACCCCCTAAAAATGATGATAAGAGCTTAATGAGGTAGGATCCGTGGACAGGTTGGCGAGGAAGTGTCACCATGAACGAATCGCATCCGAACTCCCTAATTCTTATAATCTCCCAGCAGATACAAGAATCTCAAAGGACTACATCTGGCTCAATTGATCTCTTTGGATTCTGCTAGTCCTACACGAGCAAAAATGTCGTTGAAATCGCTTCCTTTCGAAATACTCCTACTTATATGCGGTGGCTTGGACACGGCAGATCTCAATGCGTTGGCTCGAACATGCGGTCTCATGTTCAGTTTGCTTGGCCATTTCTTGTATCAACGAACCGTCAAGACCGGCGAATACAAATCCCAGTCCAAATTCTTATATGCAGTGATTTATCGGCAAGCAAATGCGGTTTCCAAGTTTTTAAAAGCAGGGGTCTCGTTGAGTGCATTTAAAGACTATACTCGCGGTGCTCAGCCGATGCGGCGTAGGTGGGCTTGCTTTAGTGCTGAAAAGAGACACGCTGTAGTAGATCAACTTCATCCACTTTTGGCTGCTACTTACTTTGGTAATATTGAAGTTACAAAGGTGTTACTTGATGAAGGCAATGCGAACATTGATTTCTACGACGTATTTGGTTACACTGCACTGCATTATGCTATAGAGACCGATAATCCTGATATGATCAAACTGCTGCTGGAGCAAGGAGCAAGGATAGACAATCACCAGAAAAAACGAGATGTGGAGGTGAAGGGACCTTTCATTCACGCCGCGGATGTTGGTAATAGAAATGCTGTTGAGCTGATGTTCGATATACTTCAGCTTCGAAATCGAGGCAATGGATCTGGGCGGAGTGAACTAGGGAAGGCAATCCGCGCCAAAGGTTTGTGCGAAGTAGCGTGTTATCGAGCATGCAAAGAAAAACATTATGATATTGTTGATTTTCTTCTCTCTCGGGGGGTGGATGTTAATCTTCGTGTTGAGCAACGCGGCCTACTTTATTGGCCAACAATTGACTGCGATTTGCCAAAAATCAAATTACTATTGCGGCATGGAGCACGAGCGGAGCGAGAGAGAGACTGCGGAATTGTGACTTTGCTATTCAAGTGTACTAGCTGGTTCGGAACAAAGAAAAGCACTGGGATGGATATTGCTTTGTATCTTCTGCGATCTGGTTACTGCAATGTTGCAAATGGTGGTATACATGCTTGTGCTTTATGGCGTATAGCAAAGTACAGCGGATCAAGAGGGCATAAGGATTATCTGACACCTCCTCAACGGGAGGAGGTTAAGAATCTCCTTCTCGAGCAGGGCTTTGACACGACAAGATGCCAGCATGGCTGTTTTGCGAGAAAAGGCCCGACTTCATTGGTAACCAAAATGCGTCGAGTCGTATCAACCTTGGTAGAATACGTGGAGGAACAAGAGCTCCGATATGACAGTGTTGATGAACAAGACAGTGTTGATGAACAAGACAGTGTTGATGAACAAGACAGTGTTGATGAACAAGACAGTGTTGATGAACAAGAAAGTGTTGATGAACAAGATAGTGTTGATGAACAAGAGAGTGTTGATGAAACTGACATGTTTTGAGTGCCAGCAATTGATATCAGGCAGCTGTCCGGCCACAACGTGATGATGGTCAGATTCATGTTTGCTTTTTCGGTACTTAAGTTGTTTTATCGCAACTCTTGCTTGTTTTTATAATAATTTGGCCTTGATTGGTTCTCTCCTCGCTCTACTAAAAACAATATCCGTAAGCATCTTGGGTTCGTGCCGATCAGGGAAATTACATGTAATTGTAGGACAAAAAGCTGCAGTGGATGCGCGCTGTGGTTGAACGAATGGGATATACTATTGAATTAAAGTCGGAAGAAGAAGAAGGAGAAGAGAGTAAAAAACATAAATCTACACTACTCGCTCTTGCCAGGTCGGACGACCAGCGTCCCCACCCCATCGACGACGCCTTTCATCTCGTCTACGCCCTTCTCCGCCATCATCCCGTTCTCTTCCAAGGCCTCCTCCAGCTTCTTCTCGATTTTGTCGGCCTCCTGGCAGAGAATGTTCGCCTTGGCCCTCTTTCTTTTCGTCTCCTCTTCTTCCTTGTCGGCAGCCGCCCGGAGGCGAGCCGCTTCCGCGCGCTATATCAATCAGCAGCCATCCCTGAACCTGGATCGTAATCCCTTACCAGCCCTTCCGGGGTTTCGAAGGCCAGCTTTTTGACTTTTTTGGTCTCCTCTCTTTTTTTGTTGATGCGGAATTTCCGCAGGCCCGTGACAGTCGTCGTTGTTGTGAAAGTGAGGTGGGCGCCCGCGCTCACCATAAAATTGTTCACATTCTACCGCCTATTAGCCAATGTAACAACACATAGAAGGCATGTAATACTCACTTGCGGCGGCATTATTGTAGCAGTCTAGCTTTCAACATTTCTTCTGGTTAGCTGACACCCACTCATCAAAGCTGTAATCTTGAACACTAGGACTCAGTACTTACTTGAGGGGTCGAGTTGAGGTAAAGGGATAATATCGGAAAATGGTTGTAGAGTCCAAAGAATCAAGTCAAAAATTTTTGGCCGGATTTCTGCGTGCTTTATATACTCAAGATTTCTACGCTAACTGCCAGTACCAATAGAGTATATCCATGAATAGAGAGGCTGCAATTGAGGCTAATCAGCGTAAACTAGAAATGTTGCTATCAATGGATTACTTATTGTTTCGATAATTTCGAGTTTCACTTGAAACTCAACAGCTTCGTAGTCGTCTTGGTCGGGATTGGTCACAATCCCCCTTCGGGGGCATTCTGTCTTCGGCATGGCCGAAGGCAGAGAGTCCTTGACGATTGGGGAGATATTATCGATGCTGATATTGTTACATAGGTATACTGCCAATCACTGATCCTTCCGTTCACTCACAACAGTTCAACGGCGATCTGCGCCCTCAACTCGGCGTATCAGCACAAACAACCACCTCCTACCCTTTTCACTACCAAACTTTCCATGAGCTTGTCCGCAAGTGGCGACGAGTTTTCTTGCGGCGACATCTCAAGAGGATTGAGGATCGGTATCTCTCCAAGTCGAATGTAGTTGCCAACTTCTCTGGACAAAAATATTACCTGAGGCTAATCGCTTTTCAAGGGAGAGTAGTAAGAAATGGGGTAACAGCTTGAAGGCTGCATGTTGAGACAGCTCTATAGTCCGTGCTCTTTGGCGGACCAGATCAGGACTAAGGTACGTTCTAACCTATTTATTGAATATTCCGAAATTCTACAGTCTCGCAAAAAAAAAAAAACGGAATGGTAATCTGCCAATACATGATAAGGGTGTTTCATTATCTCTGGCTATCTTCACAGGAGAATTTGCCTCAAGCTCCTGGGGCACATCCAATCCGTCCAGACCTTGAGGTAGCTGCGTTGATTCTGCCAATTTAGACCGATCTGCTTTGCTCTGCAGTTCCTAGACCTAGACACCTCCGCTTCCTAGCGTAACCAGAATGCGTCGACGCGCATCAACCTTGGTGGAATATGTGGAACAACAAGAGCTTCGATATGGCAGTGTTGATGAAACTGACATCAATTGATATTTTGAATGCCAGCACTTGATCGCGGAACGCAGTGTAGCAAGTATTTATACGAGTTACTCTTCCAAATAAAAAATCAAATGTATTGGCCGGTCAATAAGTATGTAGATTCCCTTTCTTAAAATATTTCTCCCTTACATATGATTTATCAATCATATAACTATACTGTATTTTCTTTAATCCGGTCAAATCGGCTTTTTGAATCATACATGTGTCTCTGGTGCCCACACCTTGCCTATATTGCTTCTACACTGCGTTTTGTCCCTGGCGTTCGTGCGCCATAATTTGAAGGTGGTGCGTCGTCCCACCTGCCCTTGTATGTTGTATGTGTAGATGAAGTCAAGTTGAAGTTATAGTTGGAGTTGCAGGATATTCACCAATACATAGCTCAATCATCCTTTTTGCCTATTTCTGATTATTTTCATTTATAGTAACTACTCGAACCGGCGAAACAGTACGTGTTTCGCGGGTTTACTCGGCGCCCCAGGACTAGACCCAGCCCAGATCACGATCATCCACCCAATAACGCCACACATACACAGCCTAAATTCACGATCGAGATGATCTGCACTGTCAAAAAAGAAAGAGAAAAGAAAAGAAAAGAAAAGAAAAGAAAAGCGAACGGAAAAGAAATAGCCTATTTCCCAAGCCGGCAATCCAATCCGGTGAAGCCCTATACGAGGCTATATACTAAGGCGTAGCCTTGTTTCAATGTCAACTGCATTCAAGCATTATGATTCTTGCATTTTTTTTACTCTAGCCAATGAAAAATGTGCAGATATTGTTAAGAAAATGTGCTTTTTTTCCCCTCCGTTTTGTCATCCTGCATAAATGCGAAATGCATGCAGGCGCTTACCCGTCTGTTGTATCGCGTGAGCGCCTCATGGGCTCGGTGGCAATTACAAATACCTTGATCGATTTACTAGTCAAGACAAAATAAACAAATACATAAAAAAGGCATCGACTGCATATCTCAGATGTACATGTATTGTTCCAAGATGCATCAACAAGAACAGAAAGAAAAAGCGAAAGAAAACAAAGCACAAAAACAAAGAAATGCATGCATAATCTAACCAATGATCAACTGCGCAACCATTTCGAAATACCAGTTAACATAGCCGGCATTTACTATTAATTTTATGCAAGCATCAATCGAGGTACACCCATCCTAGCCCTTTTGCCAATCCAACCTCTTCGCGAAATCCCAAGTGCTTTTTCTCTGTGTACCGTCAGAATCATGTATAATTCCTCATATTAAGTCGTCTCTCTTCATTCCATCTGCCCCTCCCCACCGTGCAAACGCACAAGTTGATCTCTCGGATCAAACGGAAATGTGTTGAATGTACAAGACCAGTCTCTCTCTGACGTTGGGCCCCAACCGGCTACGAAATACGAATAGTGGCTATGCACGGTGAGGTTTTGTTATTCTTTTTTTCCTGGACAGCTGACGTTTCAATCGTCAGACTCGTCCTACTGTAACATTGAACCGTGATGTGGATGATGGAATAATCCGAGTCTTTATTTTTTGTAACACCAACTTGGGGTCTTGGAATTGTAATAGTTGAGTGATATTGGCAGGAATAACGTGTAAGGATGTCTCGTACACCAGGTACGAGGAAGAGCAATATACAAAAACGTAAAATAAATGTCAAGCCATGCTGATATGCTACTGCCAAGGCAATACCCAAAGGAATACGTAACAGCATGCGCTATTTCATATATATTGTATAAGATTGAACGAAGAGAAGAAAAAGAAAGCACAATAAAAAAAAAAAAAAGAAAACAAAACAAAAACCTCATAATGGAAAAGTAAAATCAAAAACCAACTACGTTGTAAGCCGCACCCGGGTGCTGAAAAGGTTGCGGATAGTGAATCTGCGGCGCACTCGACGCCCCAAACACATTAGGAATCCAAGCTGCCTGCAGCCCGAATGATGCGGCGGCGGTCGAAGTCGGCTTAGGAGCAATATTGTATGAGACTGCCACCTGGAGATTCTCCAGCATAGACTCATAGCGACAGACAAAGTCGCGCAGATGGGTCATGTGTCCCGAGTCAACATTGCTCCTTGTGTTGCCACCCTCAAAGATTGATGGGGAAAGCTGTTCGATAGTGCCAGCATCTTGGTCGAATATTCCCCAGACCTGGTTTGTGAAATTCTTATTCGTCAAGTCCGTATTCGCATAAGCTGTAAACCCAGACATCTCGATATTCCCGTTGACAGTGTAGAGATCCACACTCGGATCAAGAAGACCCCTTAACAAGTCGAGCGTTTCATGAGCGGTTTTGATAGACCGATCCACAAGAGATCTTCGACTTGTGGGTGTGTATTCGCGAGGGACAGTGCCAGAGACACGCCCCATGCCTGCATCTTGCATGCTTGCAGGCACGGTTTGAAATGCTGTCTGAGCCAGCACCGCGAAAAGACGATCGAGCAATGCAGTAGCCGCAAGCAGATTGTTCGTCTCTTTGGAGCACAGCCCACAGTTGAACAATATCCGACACGAAGAGAGCGACGAAAACACAACCTCAATCGTCGGCTCGAACAGCCACTGCGACGGGTCGCGGCCGAGATTGTATAGCTTGCTATGGCTCAGAGCTTGCCGATGCATACACCCACATAGATCGACCGGTGTTACTGGCTCTGTCGACACGCTGGACCAGTTGGTAGTAGACTCTTCCCCCGGCGATTGCATGTAGTGAGAATGTACCGGCGACATGTACGGAGTTTCCATAGATCCAAAACTCTCTAAATCAAGAGATAGTCCTGTTTCCCATGTGTAGGGTTTGCACCCGGTAGATATTGACGAGATGCACGAGTTTGCTCTTTCGGGCAAACTGTAATTGCGGTTCGTTCTGTTGACCGTGTGGCTGTGAGATGGCCATGGTATTTCATAATGAAGAGCAGCAGATGTCGACTAGAGTAGTGATTAGCACCCGATTCCTGTCAAAGTTTGTACATCTACTTACATCACTTTGTCGGCGGTCTCTGGCGTAGAGAGAGCCTTGGGTAGAAGGGACCTTTGCTGCTGTCCAAGCGGCGATTTTTTCCTTGGATAACGCATTCCGTCTAGCGACCTGAAGATTCTCGAGCTTTTTCAGCGTGGCCTTGTTCTTGCTACCCTTGGGCTTGCCGGCGCGACTGGCAATGCTGTAGGTACATTGGAAGTCATGCTTCTCGCAACGCACGCAGACTTGGCCGCCCGAGCAGCGTACCTTGGATTGGCGACAAGAATCGCAAGCTGCGCGCAATCGGGGCTTTTCCGGAGAGTTCGGGGACTGCAGCTGTTGCATATCAATCATTTTTAGCGTCAATCCTGATGTATGCAAGTAAGGAACAAGTCGTGAAGCTGTTGGCGCCTCGGAAAAGAAGTGGTGCCTTGAGGAGGGGTATTCCAGCAAAGATTGGCGACAAGTCATTAACTAAAAAGGCAACCAACTAGGTAACGAACTAGGTAATGAGCTAGCTCCGACTAAATAAGCAATAGGGGGAAGTATGAAATGAGAGGGGGAAGCGACAGGGAAATAAATGCAGCTTCCTCGAGGTGAATTTAAAGCCTGGCATCGTTCGTGGTCGTTTTCGGGATTCTCATGTAAATAATAATCCCCCCATGGCAAGGCATGCCTTGTCTGTTCACCAACAGCCTATCCACAATGGCACCGCGATTCAAAGCAAACGCTGTGATACCTTTGTGTCGCGCCCAAACTTAGCGGGACGTCCATCAGCACGCTATCCAGTCAGGGCGAACCGAGGTTTCCAAGCGGCTCCAGAAAATGCCGTAAAAGGCAATGAAAATTCTTTGGAAGTGATCGGGAATTGCAAGTGGCAACTAGGCTCTCATCATGCGGGTGTCATTCATGCGCTTCACGGTGCGTCGTTCTGGAGGTGGGACAAAGCACGCGGTCCCCGTCAGCCTGCAGCGAAAAAGCGAACGCGCTCGATGCGGCGAGCACTAGATGCGTCAATTATCAGAATTTGTCATGCTAGTCGACAAACGGACAAGACTGTCTAAGCGAGACAGGGAGGAAGAGGAAAAGCGCACGGAAACGGAGACGGGGGGATTTTTTTTTTCTCTTTGTTCTCTCCAGGATAACCACATCCCCGGTAGACGCCGTCGACCAGCATTTTCGACCGGACCCCGGCGACCTCATGATTCGCTTTGAGCCCTGCTTGTGTCGCACACAGCACAAAGGCCCGGGCGACAACCCTCATTCAGCCACAAGAAGGGCTACCGAGTCTCTGTCCTGCACAAGTTATGCACGAACGGGATTTGCCCTGCGTATCTCCGCCGGATTCCCCGACAAAGAGGATGGCAACTTTATCTAATGTACATTCTGGGAATCTACTCAATAGTCGACACACGTTTTTGAGTTACCAGGGGAAAAGGAAAAAGACACAAAAAAAGAATCACAAATAAAGCAAGCAGGAGACAGAAGATCAACAGGCATCAGCGACGCTATGCCGGTAGTCAAAAGCCCGCAAAAGACCGGTCAAATGGGCTACGGCGGCACAGACGACGAGGACGTGGAAGATCTGATGCGAACTACCCACGATGTCAAACTTGCCGGGCCACAATCGCTCTGGCACGCGAGCTGCGTAGATGGCCGCGCCAAGGATGTAAAGAAAGCCCTGGAGCAGCAGCCAATCGAGGCCGATCTGATAGGTCATCTGCGTCGCGCCGTACAACCACAGGCCGTGGATGACTGGAACGATGGCCGACAAGCCCATCGAGACAAACATGCCAGCTCGGAACGGCCGCCATTCGGGTGTTCGAAATCGAGGCAGAACGCAGACACAAGTGCACCCGAGTCCGATGGTGGTGATCATGGCCCAATAAGTCTTCTGTAAGACGGGCATGCAGTAGAAGCCATAGTAGATGCTGGGGATGAAGCTGCCCGTGATGAGGCCTACAATGCCCACGTAGTCCATAGCATTGCCAATGCGCGCAACGGCCGGCGAGTGATTTGAGATGGTATGGTAGGTTGCCGACATGCCGAGACAAAAAGCGGCGCCGACAAAGAAGCATGCAAAGACGGAGATGTCGGCCACGGACGCGGACTCATAGCGCGGCGCAAGGACTTGATACAAGCGGATCCCGGCTGGGATCGTCACTAGCGCTGGCAGCAGATGGGAGTATATATTGACACTTTCATTGTGGAGGTACCCCAGGGACTGGAAGGATGTCAAAAAAGACGACGATTCTGGCCGGTAGCCGCTGTGGATATGGTGGTTGTCGCGCAGCCAAGCCGGCAATTCGTCCCAGACCAGCAGTCTTCGAATTGCCTCTGCAGGCTGCTTCACAGCCAGCTCAGCAGTCACCTCCCTATTCCTTTTCTCCGGCAGCGCGTCTGTTGGCTGTCTCCGTTGGCGAGTGCCGGACATGACGTAGCGTATAGTGGTCTTCCTAAAGGGGAAAGGACAAAGAAAAACAGAAACAAGCAAGCAAGACAACAAGTGTAATGCACAGACTAGGGGAAGAGAAAGAATGCGAGTATAATAAGAGACGACTCGCTGGCAGGACTTTCTTTATGTGTTGTTCTTGTTGTCGTTGTCGTTGTTGATGTTCTCGAAGACTCGACGAGAAACAAAATAATGTTGGGGAAGGCGCTTTGAGGCAGGGGCAGATGCCGCTATTCCTTTTTGGGACACTGCTTACCCGGTTCAGGAAGGAGCGACCCACGATCACTCGGCGATCACATGTCGAGGCACGTGCAAGATCGCCATGGGAGGCAAACACGACAAACAGTGGTGGGGCATGCGATAATCATCATTATTATTGACGGCGGTTTCAGAACAGACACAAAGAACGACATGACTGCTTCATTTCGCAACAATGGATGCTTATTCGCGACCCAGACCCTCCAGGAGACAAGACAGCAATAATAAAAACAATAGCAACACTACTACTAGCTCTACCAACCACAACACCGGCGCCAGTCGTCTGCGTCCCATCGCCGATGCGCTCGACGCGGTGGGCTTCCCCTCCAAGGGCGATAAGACGTAGGTCACTTGGCAGGAGGCCAATCGCAAACTAACAACTCTAACTTCCTGCAGGCTACTGGAGCACAAGGCGCAAAAGGAGTTCTATGACAAGATAGTTGATCGCTATATGCGCTTTTGCTCGCGCAATTCGCATGACCTGGAGGCTGCCTGGGCTTCCCTCCCTGCCAGCGCATCCGCAGACGCGACAAGAAACCCTCCCGCCAGCCTTCCTGCCAGGGCTCGCACACAACTACCATCGCAAAATGAAACCGCTGATTCTCTAGTTGCCAAAACCGCCAAGTTGAGCCTTGGTCCACAAAAGCCGACGCCAGATGAGCGGCAAAAACCCCCGGCGGCGGAATTGTCCACGCTGCTGATGTCACTGCGGAAGCTGCGCGAAGGGCTCCTGGCAACGGCCTCTACAACTCCTGTCGCTTTCCAACAACAGGTTCACATGTTCTCTATCAGATTCTCCATACTGGCTCGCCATCCGCCGTCCTACTTCTCTTCGCTGCGTCACCTACTCAATTCCCTCAACACGTCGGCCCATCCTCTCACGCCACCTCAGCTAACCGAATTCACATCGTACCTGATACTCGACTATGCTTGTCGACAAAACTCATTCCCCGCTGCCTATGCCTTGTTGGTCGAATCCAAGGAAAGGCACGGATTTCAATCCTCAGTGGTGGAGCAGGTGCTAACCGCGTTAACACATGACAATTGGGTTTCGTTCTGGCGCATCCATAAAGGAGTAGACGGGTATATGCGTGCAGTGATGGGTTGGGCAACGGAAAATGTTATAAGGCAGGCGCTCAAGGCTGTCGGGCGAACATACCTGAGCGTCAACCTGAATTGGCTGCTGGCCAGCTGCACCGGTGACGAAGACTGGACGTGGGAGAGCCTAGCAGAGAAGGAGAGGCTTGGATGGGACCGGGAAGGCGACACGATTGTCATTCGTAGACCGAAGCCAAAGCAGTAGTTGCAGTTTGGTTTCAACTTTAATTCATGCATTATTAGTAGCAGCGTCTTCCGCCTTGTACATAACACACATTTTAGCGTTAGAATGAATTCTTCAACATCACAACTTGAAAACTGCTGTCGCTCGGTCTAGGTTTGTTTCGCCGGAATGGGTCTGCTGGAAAACCGAGTCCACTAATCCAGATTTCAAGTCGCGCGACTTGTCGGAGCAAAGCTCATATATGGTTGCGAGGTTGAAAGTGAGGCTGCGGAATGAGTGATTCGCTGAAATGAGAGATTCTAAGAGCGACCGGGCCTACAGATATGTTAGAAAAGGGGAAGCCTTTGTTTTGTGTGAATATTGCTCACTTCGTTCAATTGACCAGTGTAAAGTAAGCACACGGCAAGATTCTGTACAATCATCGGCTCGTTGGACTTGATCGGATTATCGAGCAGCGCCCTCCATTCGACAATAGCATCTTCGTAGCGGCCATCGGCCATGCTTGTCAAAGGTTTCAAGATACCCTCTTTCAATACATCTGATTTGCTCAAAATTTCCTTCGCGGCAGTGATATCTCCGATCCGCAAAGCCAACAGGGCAGCTCTGATTTTGATGCTATCACTATCGCCGAACCCAAGATTGTTCAGAGAGCGTTGTGCGGCTTCCAGGTCGCCCATTTCGACAAGTGCATTAACACTTCGAACTCCGAGATCCAGTAGCCTCTCCTGCCAGATTTGCCTTTTGGACTTGTCCAAACCAGGTCGCATGATTTCTTGTCGGGCCTCGAAGCCAAGCTCATACAAGCCAGTGATACCTCGACGGGGGTCCCCGAAGCCGATGCTCTGTAGTCGGACTGCAAGAACCCGAAGCGGCCATGGCACGATATGATAGGAGTTCTTCTTTGGTACCTGAGGCGCCGCCGCATCACCGGCAGCTACTAGGTCGGTGTCTACATAGTAAAATGTTGAATGCAGATCTTCCAATGCTTTTGACTCTTGTGCCGCAAGCGCAGTATTTCCGGTTAGTTCGAGACACGCTAAGCGGGTGTAGAGTAGGGTGAATATTGTTTTGGAGTCTGAAGGCCGCATGCTCGGCGAAGTCAAAAGTATTGCACTAAGATGCGCGGCGAGAAGAAAATGTCCTTTTGCGAGGAACTCATTGAGAGCGTTGAGTGAGACCTCAATAGGTTCTTCTATATTAGGACTGTAGAACGGTGAGCGAAACACAGGCGGGATCTCAAGTTGAGATAGAGGATGATATATCTCTGAGCGTAGGAGGAACGATAGGTCCTTCGTAGTAGCTGAAGAAAGACCTTGAGACTCAAATATGCTGTCAATCTCGACGCTTAGTGAGCTTAAATCCAAGGGATTAGACGGCGACAAATGGTCAACATCGCTGGTCCGGGCCTGAGACTTTTGAGGCGACCTTGGAGATAGCGGCTCGTCTGATGAGAGGGGGTCACTATGTACATTAGCTTCTGTGTAAGAATAATTGTAGGGCGCAGCTCACTCGTCGACCAAATCCAACGGTCCTTTTGTTGATGTTCGAGGGCGCGAAGCTGTGGCATGTGAGCGTGCGTCATCAGCTTGTTGACCAGCTTGAGGTAAAGGATTTCTTACACCTGGACGAGGTATTGCGTTGGTGCTTTAGATCCTGTCTGTTTGCCATGACTGCTCGATAGTGTATCTTTGTACACAAACTTCTCTCTCGGCAAACAGCATAGCATGTAATGAGAAAGTAGAACCCATGCTCCGTGTAACCTTATCCTCGAGCGGAACCATTCTGCCGGGCGGTGAAAGCGCCTCCTATCCACATGTTGAGAGCTGTCCTCGACAACATTACTGACAGACAGTTCGCGTATGATATCAAAATTTTCGTCGTGTACCTGTTTGAATCGGATACCTTTCTGAGGTACATTGACGGAGCCTCCGCATTGTCTCGTTCACAAATTCACAATGTCCTCGAAAAACAAGTACTCCGTCATCCTGCCCACGTACAATGAGCGGAAGAACCTACCAATTATTTGCTGGCTTATTGAGAAGACATTCCGGGAAAAGTGAGACAAAAATTTCATTTGAATTCTGGACTGTGACTGACTGGTATCTTTGCGCGCAGTAACCTCGACTGGGAAGTCATTATCGTAGACGATGGCTCTCCTGACGGCACCCAAGACATCGCGAAACAACTCCAGAAAGTCTGGGGCACCGACCGAATCATCCTCAAGCCGCGAGCAGGAAAACTCGGTCTCGGAACCGCATACGTCCACGGCCTGCAATTCGCAAAGGGCAACTTTGTCATCATCATGGACGCCGACTTCAGCCACCACCCCAAATACATCCCCGAAATGATCAAGATCCAAAAAGACTCCAATGCAGACATTGTGACCGGCACGAGATATGCGAAGCGCGGCGATCTCAGGGGTGGCGTATTCGGCTGGGATTTGATCCGCAAGTTCACCTCACGTGGCGCCAACCTCATCGCCGACGTGATGCTGATGCCCGGCGTGAGTGATTTGACGGGCAGTTTCCGTCTCTACAAGAAGAGCGTGTTGGAAAAGGTCATTACAAGCACCGAAAGCAAGGGCTACTCGTTCCAGATGGAGATGATGGTTCGCGCCAAGGCTTTGGGCTACAAGGTCGAAGAATGCCCCATCACGTTTGTCGACCGACTTTACGGTGACAGCAAGCTCGGAGGCGACGAGATTGTTGGTTATCTCAAGGGTGTTTTCCTACTGTGGCTCAAGGTCTAGGCCAGCAAAATGGAGTTCTCTTCAAATACTCTGGTGGCGGTAATCATCTCCTCTTCTCGCGCTGCTACTGCTGCTATACCCTAGGTTTTATTCCTTATTAATCTTCATCTGAGCATCTATTGTTTTTGTTGCGCGATAGATGCATGCCTGTCGACACGGTGTTTTAAATACCTTTTTCTGTATACTAAATTTCAGTCATCACGAACGAAAATCGATTTCCTATCGTCATGAGTTTTGAAATCATGTTGCTTTCTCAACATTTCCTAGATACTTTTGAACCCGGGTAGCCAAGTCACGCCGTGCTTCGTCTTCGCCCTCGCCACCGAGATTGTGCGAAGCCCCAGGGACCACGCCACTATACTCATCATCCCAGAGATTCTGGAAAGACTTGTTTGTTGCTGTTTGCCATCGTTGTAATAACTTCTGCTTGTCTAGTGTTTCCGGGACGTGTTCATCCTCGCCAGAGTACAAAACCATAAGCTTTGTTTTGAGCAGGTTTCTAGTCGCAATCATACCAAAGGTTTCGTCCAGTCTTTTATCGGTTAAATCTGAGCTGAACAAGTCATCCTCCTGGGGGTCCGCCGGACTGTCTGGACTGACGAGACTCAAAAACCGCCTGGCCGTTATTGGCACAGGCGGAAATCCCAGCTTGACCGTCAACGACAACGGTAATAGCACATCGTGCTGGTTATCATCGGCATATGTGAGTCTCTTGGCCATATCAACGAGCTGCAAATATGTGCCTTCTCCTTCTGCATCCTTGAAATTTCCAGCTCTATCGGTCAGGGGGGAAAGCATTGCCTCGCGGTCCGAAACCGGAGCTTGCATGATTGCTCCATCGACTGCTGGTCGGCGGATATGAAGCAATCCTCGATCGAAGATGGTGTCAGAGGGTATTGGGTTTGGCATGTAGAGATAGTGCAGGACGTCTTGGCTCCCCGTGGAATGACCCATTATCACGACCTTTGGCTCCTGGCCAGTCTGCAGGGACTTTTTGTACCCTGTGATGTATTCCACTCCCTGCGCGATGTCTTCCACATCCCTGCCCAATCTGCCAGTCCCCCACATGTCGTAGGAAGAGTTGAGAATCAAGGAAAATAGAGACCACTGGGTGGACTCTACCGCTGCAGAGAGGCTTTTCAAGTACGGAATAGTGCAGAGGCCATCACTCAGGCCGCCGACGAGGATGAGGCTGTGAGGTTTCTTGGGTGTGTCCGGCTTCAGATATTCAAATGCCACCAGCCGTTCTGTCTGGGTCGATGTCAACTTAGGTTAGCTGTTTCCTGGACGATTTGTGAGGCCAGGGGATTGCGTACAACATGATGCAGCTTGCCGTCCTCATAAGTGCCCACGACATTGTGGAAACCGCCCATTGTTAGCTATCAACTCTGGGCTATCAACTTTGTGTAATGGTGCCCCGCGGCAGCTATATAGCAGATGATCGATGCGCGAGAGTGTTCAGGAGCGTGAGAAGATTCAGCTTCTCTTTGAGAATCCAATTACCCCTCATCAAAAAAAAAATTGACAACTAAACCGACTCGTGTTCGACAATTATGTAAACAAGGAGTGGCTCCCCCAACACTCCGATGATGTGATGCAATGACGTGCCAAGGCGGGCCGGTGGAGCCTGGCTTAAACTTTCATGCTCTATTACCACGTTTCTCTAGATGCGTGGTGAGAAATATTGGGCATTAATCATTCAACGTTAGATTGGCTTTGCTAATACACGGCTTTCACGGTACAGACGACATTTCACGTACCAAGTCTACTAGAGGATATGCAAGATCTATGTGGATAAATAGGTCGGGGACAAGGTTGAGAAGAAGAAAAAAGCGCACAGAAAGGAACAGAGACGTAAAAGAGATAAGAAGAAAGAAAAAATATGCAAAACAAATCAAACCACATAACTCCCGACGGTACTACTTAATGTATCAATTCCGGCCTGCAGCCCGTCAAGCACACGCCACAAATACTCCGAGCCATTAGAATCAGAAGCCAGCAGGGCAGAATCAGAAACTCGTCGTCCGGGGGATCGCACTCTGGCCAATTCAAATGCATCTCGTAAGTCTCTTAGGGTACTGTGGGCCCTCAATAGGATGTGACGCAGCTGTATCATTCGCGTAGACGAGCCGTTCTGAACAGCCTGTAGTCCCGTCACGGGGATGTTTGGGGTGAAGGGCTTCAGCTGGACAACCAGCAGAGATTCGACCTGGTCGACAGCCATCTGAAGAGAAGCAATAAGGAACATGATCAAGGACGAGTCTTTCTCGCACGAAGGACAGCCGGCTGTTCGCTGGCATGCGGCAAATGTGGCTTCGACGCACTGCATGGACTCGTCAAAGACATCGTGCTGGGCAAGGGCTCCCTGCGACTTCAACGCCTGGAGCGAGGCTACGCTCGACGTCTGCCAGTTGAAACAACCGCAGGCGGCTGTTTCAAAAGATGCGGCATAGCCTGGGGAGGCGTGGTCGGGCGGATATATGTCACCTGGGTGCGAAATGCTGGTGACTGAGTTCAATGACGGACTGTGCGATGGATGGGAGACTATGTGATCGTGGTGCAAAGGCAGATTCTTGCATCCCATGTCCACGCTCTCCGGGGGAGTCGGGATGGGCTGCGGCGAAATCCACGCATAAGGAGCATACTGGGCGTGCTGGAGGGCTAATCAGCGGAGTCGGGCAAGACACAGGATGAATATAGAAAGAAAAGAAGAAGACTCACCTGATACGGCGACAGGTCCCAGTCGGCAGGCGTTGTAAACGAGGGAGCCGAGGTTGAAGTCAAGGAGGAAGTCGAGGTTGTTGTTGGATAGCCCACGCTGCTCATGGGGAAGGAGCTGCCCGGCTGGCTGGTCGCTCCTGCCGTTTTGAGCGCGGCCTCTCGCAGGCGCGCGAGGGTCTTGCGGTTGCGGCTTCCCTTGGGCTTTCCTATCCTCGCCGCAACACTGTAGTGACAGTCGTGGTGATGGTTCTTGCAATGCACGCACGGCGTTCCCCCCGTGCAGCGCACTTTGGCTTCATGGCATGCATCGCATGCTGATCGGAGCTTGGGCGTCTGAGTGTTGGCCATTGCGGTGCCTTCTATCTGAGATGGCAAGTTCACGTCTCTCTGTCGTTGGATCAGGCTTTGCAATGTGAGTTCAGTCAGTTTCCTTTATACCGTTCAGGGAGAATGCAGCCACTTCAGCTCCTGCGATTGCTAGACACGGTACAACTTCACTCGTCGTTCCACACACAAGCCTTAACCCGCCGCAGAGTATCGGCCGTACTAAATTTTTGGTGTAGGGGTGGTGGGGTCTGTATGTCGATTACAGCACTTCCAGAAAAGGACTTAATGGGGGGGGAGACAAGAGGCTTAAAACACGCCCAATAGCCTGTCTGATACGTGCTCTGGAGGTATGCATGGTTTGTTCAGCTACGAATAATCAACCCTACCAGGCTGGCTAATAATTCCGACTCGTTCCCGTTTCTTAGGCACTTCAAAAGCGTTTGTTTCGCGCTGTCAACAAGGTCCACGAGGTGCAGACGCCCTAGATCAGAGAGCAGCAGATCAAGCGGCGGTGCTCGCATGCTTGGTGCGCGGCTAGACGTTCGTTCGTTGACTTGATTTGCCTGTGGTTTTGGCCCCAGTTAGCCCGAAGAGGAAATCCATTCTCTACCAAGGCGCGAGCCTTGTCAGCCGATTCGCCCGTTTTCTTTGGAACGCTGATCTGAGATTCTGACGTGGATGTGTCCGACGGACACGGCAACGGCACACGCCTTGTGTAACGACAATACCCTCAGCTTTCGAAAGCGCGCTTCGATCATTCGCCCGCTGCGACAGTTTTCTCCGAATGAAGATGCGCCAGGCCCGTTCCCAGCTCGACCAATTCAGTTGCAGAGAAAAGTACTAAAAAAGGCAGTACTGTGTTGGGCCCCCGCAGTCCCTCGCAGGTGATGACGAGGCTGACCTCCGCTTCGCCTGGCCAAAAATAAACAGATGCACACAGACACACCTTATTGATCCTCGCCTGTGCTTAGTGGATACTCTCTGAGCTGCTCCGTTTGCTCGCCTATCTAGCCCAAATATCTTCGGTACATCTGAGGCACCGACTTATGTCAGGTTGGACCCTGGTTCGCCCGCTGCATCGAGCGTTCATTGTGCCCTCCCCGTACTGGCATCCCGTCCCCAATCGAAACACGATTAATCCCCATCATGATCGTCGGACAAGCCTCGATGCTATGCTTATTCGGTACAACACCAACGCCGACTTTCTTTAGCGGTGAATGGTTCGAAAACAATTCCTTCACCAGGGAGTCATGCTGACCTAAAACGACGTGCTGAGTTGCAGTGGCTTCACCTGCGACTTTGGAAATATTGACTACGTAGTAGCATACTTAGTGTCCAACAGGGATGTTTCTATTTCCAACAAATTTAGGCTGGGTTATCACACCAAGATCAACAGACTTGTCTTTGACCAAAATATTAGTTTGGCCCTAAGGAAAAAGGCTGGCTGTGGCCCTGTGCTCATTTGCGTTGCGGGAAGACACTTCCTTCATCGGCTAGGGGTCGTGCGACTCCAGTCACCCCGGACATTGATTGTATTACCTTTGACCGAGGACTGTACATCGCGAAACCACCAATATGGTTTTTCTACTTGGCTTCCAGAACATCACGCCGCTCTGTTGGTACTCCACGTGCATTTTCTTTCCAAGGATGATGCCACATGGGCTTTTGTTGCTTTGCGTGGAGTGTTACACGGTCTCAAAGTTGAGGTTATTTTTTCTCTAGCACCCTGGCAATGATGATGAAACCTTGTCTGTAGGGTATAATCAAATTAGCCCGTGCGTCAACAAAGGAATCGAACACAGAGTCTAGATCACCCGTTACATGCAAGCAAACTGATATAGACGGTCGGGGGCCTGCTATTGGACGGTTTGGAGTTGTTGGCGACCTAGTCAATTCGATACAATCTCAAGCCTAGGGTTTTGTTTTGTGTTTCTGGACCGAGAACTATCTCTTTTGATTGGGACATTGTTTGACTCTAGAGATAAATTTCAATGAAATCATTATTATTAGAGTTAGGTGTACCCCACAGATAGACGAATCAGAGGACGTTTTCCTTACGTCTACAACCTGCATGTGGCAGAAAACAGCCCCCAACACGGAAGTCTGCATCACTATATAGATTATGAGTCTATTTCAAGGCGTACGTACTAAAGTCGTTCTGCAAATATACGACGATGCGCAATATAAATAGAGTTGCAGTGAATCCACTCGATGCCATGACCAACGTTTAATTTTTTCTTTTTCTTACATATGTATAGGACTAATTTTCTATGTCATCAAACCTAATCGAAGACAGCTAGTGCTGCGAAAATTACCGCGCTTCCTTGTTTCTTTACAAATGCGCCCCGACGTAGGAGGTATGCAGGTACATGCACACATCATGCAATGCGCCTCTTGGCCCGCGGAACGTATACATACATGTAAATGTAGATATTAATAACATTACGAGTGTTTTTTGTGCATTAGTTTGTAGTTCTTGCTCCGTCTTGTTTACTGTCGTGTGACCTGATATAGTCTAATATTATGTGACGCTAAATTATACAACCATCTAAAGATGCAGGTGTACGTCAATATGCACAACGCGTAGGCTTTGTCCTTAGTATCAACGCCTCTTTTAGCGCGCTATTTGGTACATGGTACGTATTACAGTATGACTCCCAAGCCACATCACACCTAAACCTTGTCTTCTCGCTTACTTCGTCGAATCATGTTCTACCAACACTACCAACAGACCAGGAAAGGTTTAGCCTTGGTCAACGGGCTCTTTTTTGCTTCATGCTTCAATTGGATCCGATTGGGCCGTCCGTATTTTCCATGCTATTTCCTATTTTGGATAGCCTTTTTTGGAGTTTGTGAACTACATACGTATGCAAAAGATGGGGAGAAATCCGCAAAATCTCCTTACTAAGTCTCATGGACCATTAAAAAGTGAGACTTTGTAGCTAAATATATCGTGGGAATAATTGGAGGTACTAACCGTGGAAAGAGCAGTTCTTACTCCGCAATCCAATTCTCTGGCACTGGTCAAAACTTTGGGTGTAGTTACAACATGAAATACATCAACTATGTAACATCTACTTGAGGGTCATGATTTGCGTGCCAATATTTTCCCCATGATTACAAGAGCGGGAGACCCTGGTTTCCCCTGATGATCCTCTGTTTTTTTAAACTAAACCCAAGTGTTGTGACATCGTTTTATTTTCACATTTGGAATTACCGAGGAGTGAAAAGTATATCGGTGAATGTCTCGTAGTATAATCCTCATCATATTTACTGATAATTCAGATCATTCATTGTACACGTATACATTCTAAAACTGTGGTAATCAATTCGACATGAATTGATTGAATCGATAAACAAAAGTCCCACTTATCATTATTGTTAATTGACCGAAAACATCAATATCATAACACGGATCGCCTCACAAAAAGTCTAAATATGCAACCCGTCAAACACCATGCAGACATGCAATTTCATGAAAAGAGGTAAAATATGTTCATCAAATCGAAGGGGAAAAATAAGCAACGCTAGTACGCAATGAAAATAATCGAAATGATTTCACTTCTGTTCTTCTGACCCCTGGAGCACAGGGGGACCGCGTGAAAGGGAACGTCTAACAACTTCGTGCTCTTCCTGCTCTCTCTTCACCGCATTCCACCCAACAGGCTTAGAATCACTGCGTCGAGAGAATGGGAATCCCGTTGGGATGATTGCTATTGAAGACGGTAGTGGTTTTGTTGTTGATGAGGAAAAGGAGTGAGTTGGAATCACGACTGCCGAAGATGCAGTAGACGTGACTGCTGGCATCGGAACTGCCGGTGACGAAGAAGGAAGAGCTGTCGATGACCAGAGGCTCGGCTTCTGTGTTGAAGACACGGAATAGAAAGGGGATGAAGAGTATGAGGTGGCTGTTGGAAGAGGTGGTGCGGTCATCGTCGTCGTGGTAGCAGCAGCGGTGGTAATGACAGCCGTCGTGCTAATCGCCGCAGACGATACCGGTACAGAAACAGTCACAGTAACAACGGTAGAAACATCCGAAGTAGGCTGCACAACCGAGATTGCCGTACTGGTCACGTCCACAGTGGCTGTTGCAACAATGTCTGTTACTGTCGTTGTCTTTGCTGCTGTCACCGTTGCCGTGGCTCCGCTGTCGACATTCACGACAGAGTAAGTAGCGTGTCTTCGCTCGAAAGTCGGAAACTGTTGTGGTGCAACTGGTAGGGCTGAGGCTGGGACAAGTAATGCAGCTGGTCCTGCAAGGAGGAGAGATGCTTTGAGGAGAAACATGTTGGTTTGTATGACTGATGCGTATCGATCAAACTGTAATTGATGCTGTAATGGTTGTATATGTTGACAGCAGTATGGACAGGTTCATGAGACAGCAATTTATCAACAATTCATTACTCAGTGAGGTGCATTAAAATCATTAAAAGAGAGAAGGCCAGACAGAGGAAGAAAATCCAACTATAAACATACCAAATGTTTTGGCATCGAATATCGAATGGCGGGGTGGCGCAACGCTGTGGCCCGAATAGGGATAAAGTGGGTCTAAAAGGTGGCTGGGAGGGTTTCTTCCGACACTTCATTGGACAAGTCCTGCAGCTAGCCGTCCCAGCCACATGCATCAAATAAGCTAAATCGGATTTCACCCAATCAGGGTGCTTCATCGTTCAGATCTGTGTGGGGATCTGCAAGTCATCGCGTTTCGAATAACCTAGACCGATACACAATGTTGTTTGTTCTGGGCGATGTTACTGAATAGAATTGAATATCTGAAATAGCCGTGAGGGCTGCATATTAATGAAACATGGCCAAATCCTCCACTCGGATCACCCCGGATCCCATCGCGGCTGCCACCCACCCGGCACATTGTTGGTTGGGGTTCCATTCTAGACCAAGGACATGCTGTTGCTCGTCGTACACCGTAATGCCCATCACTCCGTTCACAACCTTGCCATCCCCCCGAGTTGCCCGCGTCAAGTTGAGGCCTTCCACATCCACCTCATCTGTAAATCGCACTGTGTCCGGTGTTTGGTCGTCCTTGCCTCTGGCCCACTCGTGCAGAAACCATTTGGCATGGAAATGCGGCTCTTTTGAATGCATAAACCTGCGGAGCGCGCTAAGAACAAAGACTGAGCCCTCGGTAGATCCCACAATCGTGGAAGGGTGCCAGCGGCTGCCACTTGAAATCGCAGATACTGTGCTTGGGAGTCTACCGATAGAAGTAGTGGTGTAGAATCGCCGCACAGATAGACCACGCACGAAGTCGTTTTCGTCACTGGAAATAAATGCTTGTAAAAAGGGATTATATGAGATGTGCGTGGTGCCCATTCGCTGTCGCTGAGTATCAACCACGTCCTTGGCGGGGTCATTCAGAGATGTGAGTCGAGTGTTTCCATCCATTGACACGGTCGATATGATCTGTGGATGCTGGGGGTAACCTGTCTGTATGTTGTTGATATAGGTCATATGCACCGGGAAATTGATGTAAGGGATCGGTGCTTCGTCCGGCCGAGAGGTGTCACAGGTCACGATATTGTACACAGAAATCGATCCATTGGCGCAGCCAACAACAATGTCAGTCGGAGAGAGCCACGCCATGCAGGTAGATACAGTTGGAGACGGCCTCACGGTAAATGCTGCAGAGTGCACATAGACTAACAAATGGTCAGGCAAAGCAAATGGAGATAAGACGGGAATACATACGATATTCCGTAGTTTCGGATTTCTTGTTCAACTTCACATCCAAGACTCTGGTACAGCCATCTGAGAAAACACAGGCTAGCAAACCTAAAGATTTTGTGTTGCCCTCTTCATCTTCTAAGCGCTTCTTGCGTAGTATTGAGCACCAATTGAGTTTTCTTATATGACCAAACTCCATGCAGAGTACTAATTTCAATTTCGGCTTCTGCTCAACGTCCAGCGTCTTTGTTATATATTCTTCACGCTCCTCGGCATCAAAAGACCAAATCTGTATTGCACCAGGATAGGGTGGCGAAGGAGAGAACGCTGCTGAGACTGTTGGTGGACCAGGTGGATTATATTGGCGTTCTTGTTCCGAGTTGATAGGAACCGAAACCGCCAAGTGTTGTGTCATGTCACTTTGGTTTGGCGCCCATGCCAGTGCTTGTATCTTGCCAGAAACGTTTACAAACCACCCATAACGATTTTTTCGTCGAGGTTCCTCCAACCGAGGCTCCTCTTTTGCTACTTCATCGTCGGATGCTTCCCCATTCGTTTTTTTCTTGCCTTTCTTTTTGGTACTATCTTTCTTGCCAACCTTGTGGGTCTCATCCCTATTCTTCCAAGAATTGCCGAAATTGATAGAGTCATTGTGCGGGAGCTGTGTACTTGTTCGACTGTCACCAGGTCCGTATATGACCTTAAGGCTGTTTTTCTTTGGCAAAAACAAAAATTTTTGCTGCGCTTGTGCCTCGCTAATGCTTTCAAGACATTGCCTTTTTCTAAAAATAGATCCATGTTCGTCGCTGTAATACCAGTCCCATCCGGCTGTAGCTTCGCGCTTCAGATCTGCCGCATAAACCCCATGAGTGTTACCTGGGCCGTAATCAGTTGCAGTTGGTCCCCTGTCCAGTGATGCTCGACTGGGAAATATAGAATCTATTCCCGTTGTCCAACGGGATCGGGCGTTGACCACAGCGAGCAGATCGCGGTCGTCCAAGCCAAAAGACAATTTGAGATGCATCGACTTGCTCACATGTTCCGAGGGATTAAACACCCCACGGCTGTGGGTTTCCTGTGGAAGAAATCGAAGTGAGCCGTCCACCTTGCGCTCACGATAGCGACCAGCACGGTTGCCACCAGTTCCAGATGAGCGGTTGGCGACTACGGATTTCACGAGCTCGTCCTCGTCCTCGTCCTCTTCCTCCTGAACAGGTTCGTCACTTTGAGAGGCATCGTTATCACTTGCGATGTCCTCATCTTCATTTGATTCTTCTTCCGGACTTGCGGCAGCCTGCTCGTCGAATTCATCATCTGATTCTCGTTTGCGCTTCTTCGATTTTCCTTCTTTGCCTGAAGGATCAACTGAGCGTTCAGAGTTTTCCTCGTCTCCAGATACTTCGAGGCCAATAGCCTGGAATGGATCATCTGTATAGCTCTTTCGTGCACCCGAACGGCGCCCAGACCGGCGGATTGGCATGTTTCTCCGGATTCGCGATTGATGCCAATTTAGGGATCATCGCTCATGCATGCAAGAAATCGCAACAGCCGCGGCTAATTAGTCGCGGGCCCAACATGCAGGTATCGAGATGAACTCAGAAATTTACCCAGATGGGTCACGTAGCTGACGGATGCTACTGCGACTCGAAATTTGTGTGAAGGCGAACTGCAGAGGGATGAATGGACTGAGAGAATGTTGGGAGCAGGAAGGAAGGAAATGGTCGGTTTTGTTTCAACGTAATTTACAGTGTCGCATGCCGCATTAAGCGCCCTTTCTGATACCGTATTACCGAATACTTTACCGGTCGATAAATTACAATGTCGAGCGCGCCATGGCAGCTCAGGATGATATATATCATCGTCATATACGTGTTTGTAGGTTTATTTTATGCTAAACACGAGATATTGTAACAGCAATTTAATCCTCACGTGGCGCATAACCCATCCCCTTCCTCCACCAGCCTAGCACTCCTCGGTCTTTCATGAGAGAGCCGAATTCCTTGATGGAGTCGACCTCTCGCAATCCAGCATCAGTCGAGATAGGGCTACTCCTCGCATAGCCCTCGTCCGCCTGCGGACCAGGTCTAGTCACCAGCTGGTAATCCTTGTACCTCAATCTCTGCACAGTATTCACCCAGGCGCTCACGTCCTGTTCCCGCGCGCTTTCGACGTACATCACACCTGGGCAGCCGCCTGTGCGGAGGAGCACATAGCAGTTGTATGTATTGGCGGCCTTTTTCAAAACGGCGACTTTCTTGCGGGAGGTGATATGGTGCGTCCGGATCAGCGCATTAAAGAGCATCACCTTGACGAAAGTGCCGTCCAGTCAGGGCAAGGCTGACAGGGTGCTTGCAGCTGCGGCGATCAGCGGTGCCTCGCGTGTGGTGGACGAGGTATGTAATGGGTCTGCATCTGCAAGTCGCACGATCGTAGAAAGACGCGGTGGAAGGTTGAAAATACAGTGCAGGCGCCGTTACGGAAGACATCGCTGCTGGGCGGTGAAGCCAGCAAGCGCCGGCAGAATCGCCTTCGACCTTGCGAGCACAGCTATATCACATTAGAAATGCCCAATTCCCATGATTTTTGTGGGAAAATAGAATAATTTCTAACAGATCTTATTTGGCCAAAATTCCACGCACAAACTTTCTACAAACTGGCGCCGGCCAGGCACAAACAAGCAGCCAGAGCCTGCCAGCCTCGCTTGCGGCGTCTAACAGGCCCGGCGCCCGCTCTTGTCTGGACCAGCCAGAAGCCGCCCGCGTCAAGGTCAAGATCCACCATCCACCCGATCCCATCTCCGTCCACCATCAGTCCCCATCTCCGCCCTGCTTGCACCGTGTTTACGTCGCCTTCACGCCAGGCATTCGTGTGTACGACACCTCGACCACCGCACGACCACCGCACGCTGGCCTTTCGCCTTGCTTCTACCGCCATCGCAGCCTGCCCCCAGGCCGCAGCCCGCCCGCGGCCTCGACCTTCCCCTCCTTCCATCTCCGACCCTTGAAAATCCTCCAGCCTCCGCCTTCCTGCTTCTTCGCAGATTCACTCACCGGCCAAGCTTGGGACGTATCAACTGCCCTCCGAGCACGGCATTTCTTCATGTCATTTGCGATACTGCCATTCTAGTCCGCCGGTGACTCTTATCGAGAAGCGGCATGCACGTTGCCCTTTCTCGGTTCTCAAACTAGTCATACTTAACAGTCACCGCCGCTGCGCGTCCAATAGTCGCTCTTGACGTTTTTACTCTCCTTTTAGAAGGACACCGCAATCATCCCTGCAACCATGGCGCCTCCAGTGAACCGCAAGAAGGCCAAGAGGAGGCAGAAGCAAGCTGCTCGTCTCGTCAGTGAGCAAGAATCACACAATGACACATCATCAGCAGGAGTGTCAGAATCTCACCAGCATACGGGCAAGGATTATTCTGATATTGATGATGGAGACTTGTATGACCACGATGACATCGATGACGAAGAATATGAAAATCCAGCGTCTGCTCCAAACGGTATCGATTCAAAGTCGAAAAAGAAGAAGAAATCCAAAGCTCGCTCTGGTTCCAAGGACACAGTTGATGACAGCCCGATATCGCCATCGGCATCGATAAATCCGCCGCAACCATCTTTTCCGTCAATATCGAAAGATCATCACGCGGAAAAGGGCCCCAAGGAACGCATCTGGAACACGTCAACACAGGAGGAGCGTGAAAACATTAAAA
The DNA here is from genome assembly GCA_023626135.1 of Talaromyces sp. R2412. NCBI lineage: Eukaryota > Fungi > Ascomycota > Eurotiomycetes > Eurotiales > Trichocomaceae > Talaromyces > Talaromyces sp. R2412. The sequence goes on along the minus strand of JAMAGK010000019.1, from coordinate 719,910 downwards.
AATTCTGGCTGGAACTCGGCGAAGACGAACGAAGAGCATTGGTCAAAGTTGAGAAGGATGCAGTGCTGAAGAAAATGAAAGAGCAACAGAAGCACTCATGTAGCTGTACTGTATGTGGGAGGAAACGAACCGCCATTGAAGAAGAGCTTGAGGTCCTGTACGATGCATACTACGAAGAGCTCGAGCAATACGCGAATCATAACCAAGGCGCTTTTCAAAACGGCACCTCAATTGTGCCTCCCCCGCGGCTGATGCACCACAACCTCCATCACCTCGATCATCGTCACACGCATATCCACCATCACCACCATCCCTCTCACGGACGAGTTCATGAGCTGCCAGAAGATGAAGATGACTTGGAAGACGACTACGACGATGAGGAAGATGATGAAGAGCCATACAGCGATGATGAGCTTGATGATGACGACAGCCGAGGCGAGCGAGCAGATTTCTTCGCTTTTGGGAACAGTCTCACTGTTAAAGGTAAGGGCATGATCCCTAATCTATGACAAAGTCGGAAAGGAGCCTCATCTAACCTTCGTCCAGATGGTATCCTGACAGTCGCAGATGACCTGTTAAAAAATGATGGGAAGCATTTCATTGACATGATGGAACAATTAGCAGAACGTCGAATGCAACGTGAAGAAGACACGCAGTACGGAATGGCCGCCGCCCACCAGTCTTTGCACGCAGGCCACAACCATGGGCCTTTGGATGAAGACGACTACGAGGACGATGAAGAAGAAGACGACGGCCCTTACGGCAGCGAGGAGGAAGAAGAATACGAGGATGATGACATGGTTTGTTTTATGCCTCTATGCCGTCGAGAAATACACATTGACAGTATTTTTCTAATAGGACACCATGACGGAAGAACAGCGCATGGAAGAAGGGAGGCGCATGTTCCAAATATTTGCCGCGCGAATGTTCGAACAACGGGTATTAACAGCATATCGAGAAAAAGTTGCCCAACAACGACAAGAGTTACTTCTTCAAGAATTGCTGGAAGAAGAAACACTGAATGAACAACGAACGGCAAAGAAAGCTCGAGAGGCGCAAAAGAAAAAAGACAAGAAAAGGCAGCAAAAACAGGCTCGCGAAGAAGAAAAAGCTCGACGTGAGGCCGAGAAAGCCGCCGAGGAAGCTGCCGCTCGTGCTCTCGAGGAGAAGAAGCAGGAGGAACAGCGGCGAAAAAAGGAAGAGCTGCGAAAGAAAAAGGAGACAGAAAAGAAACAGCAAGAGGAAGAGCGTCTGCGCAAAGAGGCAGAGAAGCAGAAGCGCTTGCAAGAGGAACGAGAACGCCATGCCGAGGCCGAGCGGAAAAAGGAGCGTGAACGAAAGAAGCGCGACGATGCTAAAAGAAAAGAGCGTGAAGAACGTGAGGCGAAGGAAAAAGAGCTGCGAGACAAGAAGGCTAAGCAGGAACGAGATCGCAAAGCCCGAGAAGAGCAGCAGAAGCAGAGTTCCGACACTGTTACAAGATCTGAACAAGGTGCCAAAGACCGCACCCAACCTCAGCCTCCACAATCTGTTGCCTCTGCGGCCACGCGAATGTCTCAGCCTGGTCCTGGCATGATCCCTATGCCACCGGGACTGCAGCATCCCCATGGTGCGCCGGTTGCGAACTCACCGCACTTCCAAGTAGCAACGCCAATCATTCCGAAAGCCCCAACTCCCGCTCGACCTCGCCAGCCTTCCCAGCAAGGGTCACATGCATCGTCGCCTCGCTCTCAGGCCGCCAGTGGTACAGAGCCGCTCACATCGATCTCGCCTCAAACACTCCCTATGTCGCAGTCGTCTGGAACTCCCACCAGTTCGTCGGGGAAGCTTGGTCTCTCTCAACAGCCCATTTTGCATCACCCACAGCCTTCTGCGCCTCTGTCGCCATTGGGCAGTGCCGGACGATCTCACCCGTTGGGTTACCCTAGTATGAATGGACTTCCATCCCATCCTCCACCGGGCATGGCTGGAATTCCACCTCGCCCAATTGGCAACGAAAACATGCCGCTATACCCACCTCCTCCCGGTCATGTCGGTGGTCAATACAGGGGATTCCCTGGGCCAAATGGTGTAATGCTTCCCCCAGGTATTGGTGCTGGTCGTTCAATGCCGGGTCCAGGCCGAGGTTTTCCTATGGATGCGGGACACAATCTGGCATTCAGTGGTCAGCCACCTGTTCCTGGTATCATGACTGCCACCCATTCTGTGGGAAGACCACAAGGACACTCGCGTCAAGCTTCAGGCTCCTATGATCGATCACCTCTGGACGGCCAACCCATGAATGCTCCGATTTCCAGGCCAACACCGATCAAGCGACCTTCAAGTCCACAGAAAATCGATGGAAAGCCAAATCATTCAGAAGTGGATGACTTGAGTGCTCAGTTGGGTAGCAGTGCTCTCCTTGAGGAATCAGACATACCTTTCACAGCCAACCTGTCACAATCGCTGCCAGGGCCTCCAGTACCTGGTGGTTTTGGTATTTCTCGAGCTAGTTTTGGTGGCTCTCCTCTGTTTCCGGACCCTTTAAGCCGTAAGTAATATTCCTTTTTTACTCTTTATAAACCTATTTACTTACCTCGACCCACAGCACCAAAACAACCGAGCTTTTCTGGGCCGGGGAACACGTGGGGCGTACAGACTCCTTTCGGCGCCCCATTCGCGGGGTCATGGGGTGCTCCGACGGGTAAGTCAAGTTCTTAGAAGAAAAAAAGGTTGCGAATGCTAACATTGATTTAGGTGGAGGTTGGCCAAACCGCGCCTTCGGTGCCGGTGGGAATCATCGAACGCATACGTCCCGACCTGTGGCGGTCCGATTGTTAGTCATTCAGGCGATCAAAAGTCTCAATACAATGAGTCCATCGAAAGGTGCTCCAGGTTTCCACCAAGCTACCCGTCTTCTTCAGCAAGTTGAGCAACTGAAGCCTCCGAACGAGCCATCGATTCAATTGAACGAAATGCTTGATATTTGTGATACCGAGGGTAACTCGCAAAACGGAGGCGGATCTTTTATTGTCAAAGAAGACGAGAGCCACAACCGTTATGTTAAGTTTGAGCCAGACAGTTACAGCCCCATGGCTAACCATCGAGTGGGCCTCGCTCCAGGGGACATTGGAAGTCCAATTCCTGTGAGCAGTATACCAGCCACGTTTGGTGGGATCGGTACTGGTCCAAGTGTCAGGCAATTCTCGCCTCCCACCAGCTTTTAGATCAATTTTGTTCTATCCCATTTAGTGTTATGGGTGAATTCTACTTCACCAAAAGCATTCCGGCGTCATGTTCTATGTCTGTCTTGACCATTTCGCTGTGTTTTCGGGCTACGCGCGCATTGTCTTTTCTCAACATTTTCGTGCGATGGATACTCCCGGCTTCATGATTTCATTTTGATGCTTTGCGAAGCAATCACATGTTATGGTTCGTCTTTTTGTTTTCTCTCTGCTTTCAAACTTTCACGCGGCATGCCACCAATTGTGTGGAGTTCTTCTCTTTTTCTTACTCAAGGTTTTTGTTAGTGAAATCATGTTTCTGGTCGCTTGTTGTCCTCTTGAAGCTTTCTATCCCTATGCCTGACCGAGCCTACCTCCAACACTGGAGGGTAAGGCTTACGGTATTCTGTACTGTACGTAGTTTTTGACAATGCCAGCTTGTCCAATTGACAGATGGCATATTACCAATAACACCCGGCGGAGCAGGTTTTCAAGGTTGCTTCCTGATGCTCGACTGCCAGTGGGGTCTTATTTCCAGTGCCGTATTGTATTCTAAAATCTACGCTCTGGCTGTTATCCAGTAGTGTGTAGCTTAATATTTTTGTTGTATAGTCACAAACTACGTATGACGCTGGGCTATTTTAGCGCGACGGATGCTGAGTGGCTGAGGCGCTCCGCCGGTTGCCATCATCACGGCGAGCTCGTGCTCCTCCCGACCCAGATGCCAGTCTTCCCCCCCACGACCATTCCTGACCCCAGTCTGCGCTGTCGCTTTCTCATCTATGTCTCTGCGTTTGAAATTGCAGGCAAAGTAGAGTGTGACGGCATTGCAATTGCGCTTGCTATCGTTGTCGCTATCGCTATTCCGTGGGGTTTCTGCTGAGCCACAATTCCCTCCCCAAAACACCATGTCTACCACGCCGACTCCCATCGAGGACCAGGGCCGGCTTCTCGAAGAGGCCCTGGGAGTGGTGCGGCAGCAGTCGCATATGATGCGGAAATGTCTGGAAAGCCCTGGCAAACTGATGGATGCCCTCAAATGCGCGTATGTTCGACGTCCCTCATCCTGGTCGCTAGGCAGCAATTACTTGTTGCATGCACCTTTTACTCACGTCTCAATCCAATGGCTAGGTCTACCTTTGTATCAGAGCTGCGAACATCCAGTCTGGGCCCGAAGCAATACTATGAGCTGTACATGGCCGTCTTTGACGCTCTTCGGCATCTTTCAGTCTATTTACGTGAAAGCCACCCGGTGAACCACCTCGCGGATCTCTACGAACTCGTTCAATATGCTGGCAATATTATTCCTCGTCTATATCTCATGATCACCGTCGGAACGGTGTATATGGCAATTGAAGATGCTCCCGTCAAGGAGATTATGAAGGATATGATGGAGATGAGCCGAGGCGTTCAACACCCTGTGCGCGGGCTGTTTTTGAGATATTACTTGTCCGGCCAGGCAAGAGATTTTCTACCAGAAGGGAAGGGCGACGGGCCCGAGGGAAACATTCAGGACTCTGTCAATTTCATCTTGACCAACTTTGTGGAAATGAACAAGTTATGGGTTCGGTTACAACACCAAGGACATTCTCGCGAGCGCGAAAAGAGAACGCAAGAACGGCGGGAGCTGGAATTGCTGGTCGGTAGCAACATTGTTCGCCTCAGCCAGCTGGTGGATTTGGAGACATACAAGTCGACCATCCTCCCGCCTTTGCTGGAACAGGTGGTTCAATGTCGAGACGTCTTGGCGCAGGAATATTTACTTGAAGGTATGATGATATTTGTTTTCTTTGGGATTCATTACGTGCTCACTTTTTCCCGACAGTGATTACCAAGGTCTTCCCAGATGAGTATCATCTTCATACTCTAGATCTGTTGCTTTCAAGCATAGCTCGGTTGAACCCGCATGTTGATATGAAAAAGATTGTCATTGGTCTTATGGACCGGCTGTCATCTTACGCCGTAAGGGATACAGAACAGACCGATGATCCGACCAAGAAGAAGGAAAACGAAGAAGAAGCAGTAGCAAAACTGCTCGAGAACTTCAAGCTTGCAGAGGAGAAAAAGGCCGAAGAGGCCAAGAAACAGCCAGTCCAAGAAAATGGCGACAAAGCTGAAGAAGAGCCTGCACAGCCCGCGGAAGAAGATAATAAAACACCAGAGCAGACAGATACGAACGGGTCGAGTTTGACGACCGACATCAAACTTTACGAGATATTTTACGAGCAAGTTGTGAACCTGATCAAGACAAGGGGGCTGCCTATACAAGACACCATCGCCCTACTTGTATCTTTGGCTAACCTTGCACTGTAAGGCCTTTGTAGTTATTTTGGAAGATCTTTGGAAGCTGACTTTTAAAATAGCAACATTTATCCGCAGCGCTTAGAATATGTCGATCAAGTTCTGGATTATGCGACCCAAAAGACTACAGAAAATGCGGACCAGGCTGATCTCCACGCTGCACCAGCACAGCAGAATCTCTTGAACCTTCTTCTCGCACCTTTAAATTCATATGTGTCCATGTTTACCGCACTTGCACTGCCTCATTATATTTCACTTCTCACATCACAATCTTATCCGACTCGAAGAGCCGTTGCAACCCAAGTCATTCGAAACCTTCTCAGCAGCAAAACCACCATCACAGACTCAGAGAACTTGGACCGTGTTCTCCAGGTTCTTAAAGTCCTTATCAAGGAGGGCGTGCCCAGTTCTGCAGGTTATCCCGGTGTTCATACGCAACGGCGTGGCGAAACCGACGAGACGATTGAGGAGCAAGGCTGGTTAGCTAGACTGGTGCATCTGATTCAAGGACCTAATAATGACACCCAGCTCAAGGTATGGTCTCTGGCCTGTAGTATTGAGGTTTCTACTGACAGGTTGTTTAGCTTTTGCAAGCGACCCGAACTGCGTACTTTGAAGGCAATGAGCGTATCAGGTACACCACGCCGGCAATCATTACAGCATCACTGCGATTGGCACGAAAACTCAAATCGCGCGAGCATTTTGAAGACAACTGGCAGTCTCAGTCATCTACACTCCACCGTTTCATGCACCAGTGCGTCAGCAATCTCTACCAACGAGTCAACACGCCCGGTTGTGCGGATCTGTCACTACGCCTTTTTGTAATGTGCGGTGAAGTGGCCGATCAAACGGGATTCGAGGAAGTTAGCTACGAGTTCTTTGCACAGGCATTTACCATTTATGAAGACGCTATCAGCGATTCTCGCGCGCAGTTCCAAGCTGTCTGTATCATAGCCAGCGCTCTGCACAACTCGCGAGGCTTTTCGAAAGAAAATTACGACACCCTTATCACCAAAGCTGCCTTGCACGGAAGCAAGCTGCTGAAGAAACCGGACCAGTGTCGCGCTGTTTACTTGGCAAGCCATCTATGGTGGGTTGTTGAAAACTCACAGAGAGAAGAAGACGCGGCAAACGTAAGTTTAAATTTTCAGATTAGACAATAGAATCTCGTCTGACCAGAATCTACAGCTGTACCGCGACGGGAAGCGTGTTCTTGAATGCCTCCAGCGAGCCCTTCGCGTGGCCGATGCCTGCATGGACACTGCGGTGTCTGTGGAGCTCTTTGTCGAAATCCTCAACCGATACGTCTACTACTTTGATCAACAAAACGAAACCGTAACCACCAAATACCTCAATGGACTCATTGAGCTGATCCATTCCAACCTGCAAACCAACGACGGCGAGGAAAACCCCAGTCTCGAGAACCCGAAACGCCATTTCCAGCGCACTCTCGATTACATCAAGTCGCGGGATTACGAGGGGGTTGTTACAGAAGCAAGGCAGTAAGGGTGGTTTCCTTAGTGTATCTCTATTTTCTGTTCAGTGGATCGTGTAATGGTGTTGTTCATGTCATGAATTAAACTTGATATCCTTGTTCACATGCTGCTTATCTTCTCTGTAGAGATCATACCCAAGCTTGGCGCAATTGATTTATACCTATCAATGCATCAATTGATAAAAACAAACAAACAAACAAACGTGTAGGTGTACATGTATTTATTGGTACAAGGTTACATAGACTGTTGGCATTACCGCATGCATGGTTTATGAATAGAAGTAGCCAGGAACGCTTATAAAATGATCTACACGTATCGAATAGTATAGAATAGAATAGAGCAGAATTGAGATACTTGTTATGTAATTATCGCACTGGTTCCTTTTCAGCCACAACATATGCCTGGCATATAATACTAGACGAACCCACGTTACATAGCACAACGTGGATGACGTCTAGGCTAAAATGTGAGACACTTTTGAGGGTTTTTGGCTGCGTCACATTGCGCACAGCGTGTTGTTATTGGCAATACTAATAATTAGCAGCAGAATTTTAGAAATCTGCGACAGGCTAGATTATTCTACCGCAATGTGGCGCATAACTCTCAAACCACATGAATAGTTTAATAATATTATAATACAGTACATAGGTAGCTGCGGCTGCAGCTGCACGACCAAGCCAAGCGCCAACACTACTAGACATGCTGACTGACACAAGCTGAACCGGTTTCTCTTCTCTTTGCAACATCCTCTTATCCACTAGCCACCTCGCCCGTTGACTGTTGAGCGATCTGCGTCGATCCCCGGTATTTTCTCGGTGCTCTTGTCTCACTCCGTCTGCGCCTCCGCCTCACACAATCAGCCAGCCCAGTTGCGCCGGGCTGAACAATCCCTCCACAATCAATAACAATCCCTCCAACCCGACAGCTGCGTCGGCATTGCATTTTGTCTTGGAACACAGACAGCACGGCCCTGTGTGTGAGAGAGATTGCTATAGTTTGTTATAGCGTCCAGCCGAGTCCGTGTCTCACTACGACCGGCGTGTTCTATCGAGTCTTTAAACCGCGATCTTGCCCCCCCCCCCCCGTTCTCCGCCGAGCAACGACCGCCCTGCGTTATCGTCAACAACTACACACTTGCCATGGCTCAGCAACCAACAGATAATGTCATTCGAAGGTACGTTCTATAGGAGAGAGAAGGAGGGACAGAGATGAGCGAAAAGCAAGATGCTGGTATTGGGCTGCTTGTGGTCGCGCAGAGAGGGGGATCATTCGCCCTGGATTCACAACGGCCCCTTGCCGCCGATCTTTGTTGCCGCGACGTTTTTTGAATTGGGAAGGGAAAAAAAGACAAGATTTCCAGCCTGGAAATGTTTTGATGTGATTCGTCGACGCTTTGTCGCTGACTTGTCGTCTCTCGGTCTAGGAAACTGGTTATAATTGGTGACGGTGCATGCGGTAAAACGAGTTTACTTAGTGTCTTCACACTTGGTTATTTCCCAACGGTTAGTCTTTTGCTCGGTGGGTCGACTTTTTTTTTCATTTATGCTAATTCTGAGACAGCATTATGTGAGTCTCTTCCCAGCTTCGAACGATTAGTCGCCCCTCTATCTACCCCGTACGACGACACGTTTCTGACCGGCCCAGGTGCCGACGGTATTCGAGAACTATGTCACCGACTGCCGAGTAGATGGACGCTCCGTACAGCTGGCACTGTGGGATACAGCGGGCCAAGAAGATTATGAGCGACTACGACCTTTAGCATATTCCAAGGCACACGTGCTGCTGATAGGCTTCGCTGTCGACACACCGGACTCGTTGGACAATGTGAAGACCAAGGTTAGTGACCAACGACAGGAATCAGTTGGCGGTAGCTTACAAAATATTTTGTGATAGTGGATCGAGGAAGCGAACGAGCGTTGTCCCGGTATACCGATCATCCTGGTAGGATTGAAGAAAGATCTTCGAGACGATCCCGTGGCGATTGAAGAAATGCGCAAGAAATCGCTGCGATTCCTGTCATCCAAAGAAGGAAGCGACGCTGCCGCCCAGATTGGAGCTCGAAAATATCTCGAATGTTCGTCGTTAACAGGAGAAGGCGTGGACGACGTGTTTGAAGCAGCAACCCGAGCCGCGCTTCTCACGTTCGAGAATCAACGAAGCTCTTGCTGTGTGATTTTATAAGGAAGATGTTATTTCGTCGTCTTGACTTCTAAGACATGAAAAAAGTGAGCCTGTCCGGCCAGCTGCAGTATGTCTTGCGCGCTCGTTATCTCGTGTCTACGCTAACTTGTGCTCCTTTTAACAAGTCTCGTCAATCCAATCTCTACCTCGACAAACAAAATTTCAATTTGTCTATCTCCCCCCGGCGGTTATGAACATTCTTATTATTCCAAGACAAGACCCGCTTTGCATCGAATTTGGCGTTTTCCGGTGTTCTGTAAACCGTGTGTGCATGAATATATTTACTCGTGATTTTCAATGCGCGTTTTGACGAAAACTTTCCTTTTTCTCGTTTTCTATTCCACATTTCGTATTATACGTGTTGCCTTTTTTCCTATTTTTCTTCTCTTTTCAAGTCCATACTTCATGCTACATACATCCCAGATGTCATGGATTGTGGTAGCTACAAACTGTAGGCTACTTGCGTGTTTCTGGCGGTTGTGATTATATGTACCTTTTTCGCAATTGTAACAAAAACGCAGTCCTGTCACTCATAACGAAGATTGTTTATTTGAACATGCAAGAAAATTGAAAACATATTATACATGTGGAAGTCGCCGTCTAAAGGCTGAGAACGAATCTTTAACAGGAGTCGTCAAACTTGTGGAAAATTTTTTATCGACACAACACCCAAACCAATTATCATACCAGAAACATAAGGTAGAAAGGATCAGTTCCTCTTCCACTCATGATTCCACCCATCCTTCGGCGGGCTATCCGTCTGCAGCCTTCCGTACTCAATCGGAAACAAATCCGTGAAAATGCCTCTCTTGTTCATCGAAAGCCGGAAAAGACGCGCTCCACGCTCGCCGCAGCCCGTTCGCAGTTCCTCGCATGCGGCTGACATGGCCTGCTGTTGGCGCTGCAGCTCCATTTCGTGCGCGGTGCGCAGTTTGCTTTGGTATAGATTCCAGGCGCGGTGGATGGTCCAGTGGCGTAGATATCTGTTTCGAGAGAAGCGTAGAGGGCGTGGTGTGAGGGGGTGGTAGAGGAAGTATCTGATGAGAGCTGGTTTATATAAGTAATGGAATTTGAGGATAAAAAATTGATGAAGTTGCCATTGGGATAAGCTGTTTTGGGGGGTTACGTACTAACACGCCTGTCCGGCTTGTAACCAGAATTCTTGCGCTTGGCTAGCGATGGCGTCGTCGAGAAAGAGGATGTCTGCTGCGAAGCGCCCTGTAGCAAGGCTGTCGTTGAGGCAATTGCTGGCCTAGTGGACATTGGGATGCGAAACACACTGGCCAAAGAGGCCAGCACGGGGGATAGCGACCGCATTGAGGGGAGCGCCCGATGCTGCTGTGAAAAAAAGTGATCTCAAATGAAGTAGGCGGGTGGTGTATCGCCCTTGGTCGTTGGCTTTCTTGGCTGTTGTTGACGTTTGGTTGTGTCTGTCTATCTGTGACTCCGGAAGTGAAGCAATCACAATAATTTAGTCGTACAAGTGGAGCTGCTTATATAATCGACTTCACCTTCATACTCTTTTCCTTCTTCTCTGTACTTTTTCCTCTTTGGTCATTTTCGAATAATTTAAAATAAATTTTATTGCTTATAACTTACTTAAATCAATAACTTAATTCTGTTCACAGTTTGGAATGATAATTACTACTTGATATCGCCCCCAAACTTTTGCTGCGGCCAACACTGTACCTGCGCCATACTTATGCGATTGTTTTTTATACGCCACTTACTAAACTCAAGAACTAAAAGTTACAGATAATTTGTTTGAGCAGTTAGCTGTTTACCAGAATATTCAACTTAATAATGATGGAAATTGACCGGCCGCGGATCGCTATCCTCGGACTAAACTCGAGGTTCAGCAAGTATTGGTTCGAGAGGATGGATCATTCGAATCACTTTCTACGGGGTGTTGATCACGTTCTCTACAGGTTAGATTTTCTGGTTTTGCTTATACATCTGAACTGTTATTACGCGAGAATATTCTTAAGCAACTCGCAAATTCTCTTTCGTGGAGCCGGAGACATTTCCTGTTGGCTCGGAGACATTATACGTTGTTATACAGGCATAGTTCAAGCAATCTTTGCTCGAAAACACAGTACTTAAAGCACTGCTTCTCCTTGTATGAACATCTATTTCTGCTCTATTATTCTTTTTATCACTATTCTATCAGACCTGCTCTTTACATCCAACTTCAATCTCGACCCAACCATGTCACCCACCTTGGATCTAACTCTCTTCCTTTGGTTAGAAGGCTTCTTCCCTAAGGTAGTGACCTATTACCTCCTCATTAAAGGAATAGTCAATTCTCCAGCTCAGTTGTATGAGGGCAAGACCAATGATCCCCATCTGAAAATCCAGGCTATCTTTTTCAACGGATCTGGGTTTGACGATGCCGATCCCAAAGATCCCAAGCCTCCAGGGAAGAGTTCACCCTGTCTCCGAGTTGTAGATACCACTGCGGGAAATAAAACCACCTGGGTCCATGAAAGCTCGTCTATTCTGCGCTTTCTTGAAACCCATTACCAGCAAGAGCCTCGTATGATGAGTGCTGAAGCGTTGAATCACGCTATCATGAGTGACTGTCTAGCTGCTGTATACCAGGGCTTTAATGACTGCAATTACTATATAATAAATGCTGCCGCAGTCACAACAAGCTGGTCAGGCATGCGGAATAAAGATAGAAGCCTTGCCCAGGCCTCATATTCAAAGAAAGCCATGACACGTTCTCTTATCAAAGTCCAGGAGTGGGCAGCTGAGAGCCTGCAAGATGGCGGATGGCTGACCTCTGGGATAAGAATCCCGGGGCTGGTTGATGTCGCGCTCGCTGCAGGTGTCAGATATATGGAGCTCAGTTACTCACTAGATCTCTTTGAAGAGGAAGAGCTGGGTCCTTTGCGTGAATGGTACGCTCGCTTTAAAAAATCTCCGTGGTGGGTCGACTATGAGGAAAGTGGACGCTTCCCCAAGGAGTTATCTCACCCAGCCGGCTGCCGTGAGGTTTAAGCAACTTTAAGGGTTGAAAGTTTAAAGGTCGGTTAATTCTGGATCTTTTATTTTGAAAATGGATGGTGTACTGCAGTAATATTGTGAATGTTCTCGGGAATAGACCCTACATAAACAAACATTTGAATACGAAACCTATCACGCTTCTTTCATGGTACTAATCAAGTAATTTTTGTATTCATTTCAAATATTCTTATTTTTATCCACCCTCTTATTCCATGGCGAATCTTTGGTCTTATGCGCCGAGCATTTTCACATAGGGTTAGGGTTAAGTTCATAAAAATACCAAGAATAGCTATTACACGGTACCTCTGTTGCCGTCTCATATGCCTGATTATGATTGTTCACTATGGTATTTTTTCCAGATGCCATTCTGGTGTCTATTTTCTTCTATGAAGGTCAATTCCCTGCTTAAGCTGCTATGCATTGCTTTGTGACTCATAGAAATATTAAGCAAGTGATATTTCCTGTCATCCCTACATGTGTAGTAAGCCAGGCCCTAATTACCAGAATATTAAGTTAATATGAAGTAGTCTGGTTTGAAATCTTTAAGCCATTTAAGGTTAACTGTGGTGGATATCAAGAGTATCGCTTCTTACATCAAGTTTGATGTGGTCGGCAAGTGTCTAGATGTCGCTCCGAGCATATCCCGTCACTCTTCGAAGCCTTGGCGGGTTCATGTTTTACCCTCAATTCGTTCTCCCCAGAAAGACATTGTCTTATACCCACGAAATGCTAAAGTTGCAACTTCTTCGTTACCACAGTAGCTGATTTCCTCCAGACGACTTTTCCAGAATTGCCATCTCGATACGCTAAATCCACTGGCTGGCGACACATTCGCATCCTTGGCAAGATCACCAATAGTTGACAACTCAAAGTCCTGGTTTGTGATACAAAGAGTTTCCAGCTTGTAGCCACAATATTCAAACCATGAGACAGCTGCCGGAAGTAACATTGAAATCGGTGTGTCTTGGTTTTGCTCATGGCCGTCCTCTTTGCTTTGGTGGTCATGCATTTCGAGTATAGGCCGAGCTGTTTCAAGCGTGTCTCTCAAGATCCAAATAGCACAAATTGATAGATCGCGATCGCAAATTCCCCAAGACGTTAGTCGAGCAACAAAAGCACTCAAATTATGTCGCTTTCTGTGTGGCATGGTTTTGCCCCAGGCTTCTCGTATCTCGTCTACGAGAAAGGGCAAATCAACCCAGATTCTGCCTTTTGACGTAATAGCCTCTTCCCTGGAATCTTCACCCGTATCTTCTCCTTGTGGCACTGAAGCTTTACGAGATATGACGCCCATTTCTCTGATGTGTATCACCTGACCCGCGAGCCTATCCTGAGCTGGATGACTGGCGCTGGTAATTTTTGCGGCCTGGATTATCAAGTACCATAGCTCATGGAGATGGTACTCAAAAGAATATATATCAATTTGGGATTTCCCGAATCTGCTTGTAGTATTTTTTGCGAATAGATGAGCTTGATACCAATATCGGTTGTTGTCATCATAACCGAGGCTTTTGATTTCTGCGTCCAGATCGGCGATGTATAAAGAATGATAGTTAATTCGACTCTGAAGCATTTGTTCTGGATTTGACATGATTGGCAGAATGTTACTGAATCACGGTTCGTATTTCAAGATGATGTTGAAAATACTCGCTGCTTCGAGCAGGAGATGATAGATGTTTTGCGGGGTTTTGAGGGGATTGAAATAGCCAAGCTTGTGTCTTTTAGAGTTGTGCCATGTGATATAATTATGTCATTTATATTTAAAGCAAACTGTTCGTATATAAGAGTTTTAAGCACCGTGAGTATCATCGATTCTAGAGTGAATGCCGAAGACAACTTGCCCACTCAATGTGCAGAAGTATTAGAGCATCCGCAATCGAATGATTTGATCTACGTATTTCTAATTTTCTATGGCTTTTTTTGGTCTAAATGACGGTCTGGACACTCCACTGGAACAAATGAGTACCTCAGTAGCTTCGTGATTGCCATGCATTAGGTTTTGTGAGATGTGATTGTTGGAGTCGAGGTGCTTACGGTCCTGGCACGTGGGGTTACCCAAAACAGTAATACTGTAAACCCTAATTTGAGCAATTCCTTAAAGTGAGGAGATTTTCTTGATATCGCAATTTCTGAAAGGCTCGACGAAATAACACAGATTAAACAGTCGCATAGTCGTCACTTCACTAGCAATGTCAAGAATACAACACCAAATAAGCCAGCCGAAATTACAAAAGGAAGGCGAACCCAGGGCCCAGCAAGGTTCAGTCCGATCTGATACACCAGCGGCCAGAGGACTGTTCCAATGAGCGTTCCTAGGGTCTCCATGCTTGCTATGAAGGAGTAAACAATGGCGCGGTGCTGCTCCGGGGTTGTGATTGTAAGGATAGATCGGAGTGACTGGCCGTAGCCGCACCCGAGGCCGTATACTAAGATGCCTATACCCATGTCAACTATTTTGCCAGGAAATTACATGTGCGAGAGAGCGAGCTCACTAATAACCAAGAGAGGCGGAGTATGAAAGCGCCATGCCAGCGCATCCCAAGGATGACAGCACAACACTGATTCTGGCCAGCGCAAAATGTGTTGACGCCTCTGCCAGCCCTCGCTGAGAAAAAAGCAAGTGACCCAAGGCGGGTAATAGTAGTAAGACAACTAGATGGGTTGTGCCGTCAAGAGAAACAAGAAATCCCGCCTAGGCTAATTAGTATGAGTCGGTAGAATTTGAACTCGGACTCTTACCCGAGAAAAAGGCCAGTTGAACACTTGTGAGGCGTAGATAATGAGTAGCCTCATGACATTGACACCGAGAGACCGCAGCAATAGTCCAACCAAGAGAATGACTAAGCTCTTCTGCTCTTTAAGAAGTTTCATCGCTGGGCGAAGAATTGATTGGGAAGCGTCATCTCTGGGCAGCGGCTGATTTTCCTCTCGGTGGTCAAGTGAAAACTGTTCGGGTAGTGGGAGGACCAGACAGAACGAGGCGAGAATAAGACCGAGTCCCAGGTAGACTGGAGTCCATAACGCCTTGTCCATTATAGCAGAGCTTGCAATATAACCAAACAAGCTACCAGAAAAAGCAGCAGCCTCCAGCAAAAAGCAGGGGCTTATGTCGCTCCTGAAATCCACCAGAAAAATGAAGTTTTAATTGGAAAGCATTGTGATATCTGGTCATTTGGTTGTATTCTTTTCGATGTTCTCCTCGGACATTGCTTTGGTGGTGAGGGTGGACTGCCCGTTTCGAAATATTTTTTCGAAGAAGGTGACCATGGTGATAGCATTCACGGAATCGCCCCTGATGTTTCAAAATATCTGGATAAGAGTATTTCTGACACCAAGAACACCTCATTCTGTAAAGGTATTGCGTCTGCTCTTTTGAAAACTAATCCTACCGAACGACCGACGGCACAAGTTATAAAAGAGAGGCTTGCATTGATGGTTACGCAGTAAGCAGAGGTCTAACTTATTCACTAGTCTCTTCAGACAAAAGTATGATTGTAGTTTTAGCCCTATATAATCCTCTCCTCTTCTGAGTGGCTAATTGCGATCTAAAAATAGTCCATTATTACATCGCTTTGAATGTCCAGCAATATTTTTGAAAGCTAGAGAAAGATAGAAGTTTTGAACTTGGAAATGTAACACGAAAATATTGATATCGTACACTACTTCCACGTGCTAGTATCCCTAACATTCTATCCTATGCATTGTTACCAAAAATCAAACTAGCTAAGTAATATTCTTTCACTACTTATTGCAAAGCATTTGAAGAGTGCCATCCACTTGATATGCAAGCTATTAGACTGAAAGTGACATATGTACTACATCTGATTTGTAGAAAAGATTTAAGTACGAAAGGCATACTTAAAGGGAGTAAGATACTGAATTGACCATGTATAGGCTAGCTGACCCTTTGCAAATGCAGCATTTGCAGTCTGACAAGGCAAAGTGTGAAAATGCGGTGCTACTTTCAATGTTCGAAACACTCTGGTAGTCAAGCTAGGGCTACCAATGAGAAGAAATATCAAGAGTATACGAGCACTGTTGGTGTACGTGCCAGGTACCAAATAATACACCACACATCTGCTGACTGAACTGTGAAGACTCAAATGATAAAGTCGCTGTTGCATACACCTGAATTTTACCACCATTTTTGAGGTTATCACTTGGACACTGATCTTGTTAGCTATGGTAGAATATTGGTTCGGTTATGAGAGGTTTTTCTACCTGATTCTTGCTACCACAGTCACAAACCCAAGTATTCTTGGGTCGGTACAGGACTGGGACCCTGCATCACACTATGTGGCGTTAATGATGTATGAATATCGATTGTGGGTCGTTTTACCTTTCCAATTCAGTTGAAACCTGAGGGACAGGCCTCACCTCAACTATATTATACTTTAGTAATGCATTATGGGAATTTTTAACGGAGGTATTAGTACTTGCCACCACTAGGCCGGTAGCAAAAGTCCTGTACAGTAATTGTCCGGAAAGGACTTATTTAAAAAATAACAGCTGAAGTAGGAGAAATGTTAGATCTTTCTCATTCGCAGCAGCTTTAGAAAATAGCCTACACAATGCGGAAGATTGGGGCATCTTGGACAATCAAAAGTCGTAACAGAATCCTTATTGAACAATGGAGTTTTGAAATAGGATGTTCGCCTTTCATCATGGTGAATATCGGTATTTCAATTTATACTCGCATAGATGGGACCTTAATAAGTAAGCGTATAAAGCAAATAAAAACATAATCACATTAGCGCATAATCAATGAATTATATAAGTATACAAGCGCATAATCGTGTAAGCACGAGAAGGGACGCTAATGCCGGGTCCTGGACTCCTGTGTAATCGGTTGGCAAGAATGCCGAGAAAGAGTTCCCTTTTTGGCATGATAATCAAAAATTCTTTCAGCGATTACAAGCCACATGACACCTTGAGCACTCATTGACACCCCGTCTGGGTGAGTGCTTTCTGATGCGAATCTTCCAGATGAATGATTTTTATTTTTGACCGACTAAGGTATCAATCCGTAAATAAAGTTATGAGACTTTGCTGACTTTGAGAACCTGTCGACCATCTTTCTCACTGTCATTTTCCAGCATATTTGGCTCGCCTTGTCAAGCGTTGAGGTAAAAGGACTCTATGAACAATCATTGCTTCAAATATTTGCTTTACTAACATGGTAATTCTGTTGAAATCAACATGACAGCGTACTGAGGCGCTACCAAGTCTCTGTTCAAAGAGGCTGTTTTCAAATAATCCGCGGCTCTCACTGTTGATGTACAACAGGGCTAAGTATGTGTATGTAGTCTTCGGCAGGGTTCATTCACAATTATAAGAAAAACTTCCTTATAAAAGAACCTTCGGTGTCTATTTTGACCTTGGTTGCTCGAAATAATATTCCTCGCACTGCTTTGCATATGTACAATGTTGTGTACGAAAAAGAGAGTACCCCAGCCCGGCTCATTGCAGACAAACCAAACGCCATTACAAGCTTCGTTACGCCGTAGTCGTTAGGAAGACCCCATATATTATACAACTTTCTTCTTCTGTCGGTCATAATTTAGCACGCGTCGTTTGCGATGCGTCTGTGCAAGTCTCCAGCGGCAGTAGAGCACCACCGCATCCTTTAATAGAACAAAGAGACACCCTCCAATGACACTGCGACCCCACCGACTTTGCAAAATTCCAGCTCTGCCTCTTTCAAGTACAGATGGCGGGGTTGTCCATGACTTGGGCAGCGCCAATTTTAACAACCCGCCCATGCCGGCCGAAATTGCCGGGAACAACAATGCTCCCAATATGGTGTCTGCAAAGTTGCTTGTATCGTGTATGAGATCTTGCCGGCGTCGGCCTAGGACTTGTTGTTCTTGGTTCTGGCCATCTTGGGCAGCACCGTCTTGTGCGTTATTGGCCTGGTTTCCATTGCCACCCAGCGCAGCAGCACCCATATTTTGGTTTTCTCGCTCTTCGTCGACACCTATTTGCAATTCCAAGTCGAATTCCATCAAAATGCCGCCGTTGCCGACTCCCAGCGCTGCCTGCTGTCCACCTCCCTGGCCGTCGTCTTGACGATTTTCGCCTTCTCCGCTGCGAGGTTGAACTTCGGCCAGCCATTTGCGTTCAAGCTTACCAAACATTCGCTCATACAGAGCACCGTATATACTCTTGACGTAGGGTAACGCTGCAAACGTCATAGCAGCACTGGGCGGCCATAGAGAGCCCTGGGGCTCGAGGTCGCCTTGGTTGTGGGTTGCGAATAATAGAACTGGAATAGCGGGGAGAACACCCTCTGCCCATCGGAAGCGCGAGAAGACAAGTACCAGAGGAATAAATGGTATCCCCACGTTGCGAGCAGGACTCCATGTGTGATCGGTGCCGTGGTCGAAGATTCGTTGTGCATCGTCCGTACCAAACACGAGATAGATCGAGTACACCCCGTGCGCACAGCATCCAGCCCACAGAGTGCCCGCGAATGTAAAGACAAGGCCAGGCAGAACCAGCTTCCCAGCAAGCTTCTCACAGGCGCGAACGAAATCGACAACGTAACTGCGGGGTCGCGAAATGACTATCTCTGATTTGCACTGCGGACATTGCATGTTCGACGGCCCACCACTGCGTTTACGAGAACGGGGATTTTCGAGCTCAGCAAGCCAATCTAGCAGACAGGCCTCATGCGCGGTCAGCGCACACGGGCAGGGAGAGCGCCAGTCGACGTTGTGTGGCGACTCTTCGGTTTCGTCGGTGTAGCAGATCCAGCATTTCCGAGGCTCATCTGCCGTCGACAACTCCTCTGTCTGGGCTCGTGTGCACCTGGAACCTTGCGCATTTGTTTTATTCTCCTCCGCTGTTTCTGTCCGAGTGGGTGGCGGCGGCGGTAGATCAACGGTTTCGACTGAAGAAGAGCGATTGAGGATTACATCATCCGAAGACTCTGTGCTTCTTGTTGTTTCGTTATCATTATATATGCTGTCTGACTCGCCGTGGTCCTGTGTGCTGGGCGAATCGTAATTGGAGTTGGAAGATCGCGTTCTGCGAGAGCTGACCTGTCGAGGAGGAAGCGATGCCATGGTCGGCGGTGCGACGGGGCGGGGATGAGAGTTTAGTCCGGGTTGTCTAGTCTCACGAAAGGTGTGCGTTTTTCATAGTCGATATGTATAGAGGCGTAGGGATGAGGGTGTCTAGTATAAGAATAATGGGGATGCAGTGCACTAGAGAACGGACGAAGTTGTTGAGATGCTTTGATGAACCCGGTGGAGCCCCGATGGCAGGCGGTTGGTCCCGCTTCCGTCATGATGTGCTCTCGGCCACGCTAGTGTCTTGTGCCTCGGCCCATCAAGCCACACCTATTGTTGTCTATTCTTGTACGTCTATGTAGATGCAGTTCAAGTCTCTGTTTCTGCCTTCAAAGCTCGCAGCTTGCAATTGTTGGATTAACTACATTATGTACATGCACCTCTGCCAGTAACTTGAACAGATTTCGCGACATGCAGTAACGAAACAAAAAAAAAATGAAACAATTGCCCGGCCTAAGTGAACAGGCCGACATGTCTCGATATGCGTATTTTAACAGTAATCATCATAATGACTTTTTCAAAGGAGCAGCCAAGAGAACGCCCAGGATATCCGTAAATCAAAAGATACCAAGATGACAGAACGACAAGGTAAATAGCACTAATTTCGCCATGCCACTCGTATATCTGGTTTAGAAAACAACGCCTCGCTTCTTCATCAAGGCTTTTCGCTCTTTCTCCTTGGCTGTATGCGTGGGTTAGCGATGTCTCGTATTCAGTAAAATGGTTGATAAACTAACCTTCATCATAGATGAGGAACTCGTGGAGAGCGCTACCGGCCGGAACCATTGGCAAGACAGGGACCTTCTTGTCGGTGAAAACTTCCAGCAGGGCCGGGCCATCGCTTTCAATGAGCCATTTCAATTTCTCTTCAACCTCATCGGGCCTCGAGCAACGTTGTGCCTGGACACCCATGGCTTCCGACACCTTCACGAAGTCGGGGTTCTTCTGATGCGTGTGGGCATAGCGATCTTCGTAGAACAGGTTCTGCCATTGCGTAACCATACCCTGCTCTTCGTTGTTCAAGATGATGACCTTGACACCAATATTGAACTGGGCAGCGGTTGACAATTCCGTCAAGGTCATGTTGAAAGAGGCATCACCGTCGATATCGATAACCAAAGCCTCAGGGCGCGCAACCTTGGCGCCAATGGCGGCAGGCAGTCCGAAACCCATGGTTCCGAGACCTCCTGAGGTGATCATGGTGCGAGGATAGCGCCAGCGGAAGTGCTGTGCCGCCCACATTTGATGTTGACCAACACCAGTAGTAATGACTGTGCGGTCTTTGATAGGATTCGTCAAATCGCTCAGCTTCTCAATGACAGCCTGGGGCTTGATAGGTCCATCGGCGCTTTGCTTCTCGTACAGAGACAGTGGGAAACGAGATTTCCAGTCATTCAGCTGGGCGAACCATTCTGGTCGTTCAGTGACCTGGTTGACCTTGGGGAGAAGGAGCGCCAGGTTCTCAGCGCAGTCACCCTCGACAGCTTCGGTGGCTTCAACCACCTTGTTGATGTTCTTGGGCATGACCTCAAAATGGACAATTCCACCCCGACCCTCGGCAGCGGCAGCTCTGGCTTGCGGAGCGAATCGAGCAATGTTTAGAGTGACACGGTCGTCGAAGCGGGCTCCAAGGGCGATGATCAGATCGGCCTCTTGCATAGCCATGTTGGCATAGGCAGAGCCATGCATTCCCAGCATGTGAAGAGACTTGGGGTCGAGTTCATCGAATCCTCCCAGGCCCTGAAGAGTTGTGGTAACAGGAATGCAGGTCTTGTCGGCGAATTCCTTGAGAAGTTGTGGGCCATTGGGTTGAGCAAGCATACCCTGGCCGACGTAGAGAATGGGTTTTTCGGCCTTGTTGACAAGAGACGCAACTCGGGTGAGTGCGCTCTCGAGCTGGTGGCGACCGATCTCACGAGCAGCGTGACTGGCGGTGGTTGGGAGAGATGGGAGAGTGCTGTTCATGGGAATCGGTTTTCGGAGAATACCGCCAGTGATATCCTTGGGGAGGTCAACGAGGACAGGACCGGGACGACCGCTTGTCGCGATCTCAAAGGCTTCCTT
The DNA here is from genome assembly GCA_023626135.1 of Talaromyces sp. R2412. Taxonomy (NCBI): domain Eukaryota; kingdom Fungi; phylum Ascomycota; class Eurotiomycetes; order Eurotiales; family Trichocomaceae; genus Talaromyces; species Talaromyces sp. R2412. The sequence continues at coordinate 698,583 of JAMAGK010000019.1, read as the reverse complement.
GATACGGCGAGGGAGTTCGGCCACGCTCTTCACCATGACATTCCATTTCGTACAAGCACGCGAAATGCCAACGACATCGGCTTCCTGGAAAGCATCGGTACCAATGGCGGAAGTTGGCACTTGACCGCAGAAGACGACCATAGGAGTTCCATCGGAAAGGGCATCCTGCATGGGGGTTATGACATTGGTGGCGCCTGGACCGGAGGTGACCAGAACGACTCCAGGAAGGCCGGAAGCGCGAGCATAACCTTCAGCCATATGGCCGGCACCCTGTTCATGGCGAGGCAGGATGAAATCAAAGTGCTTCGAGTTGTAGATTGCATCGAAAACGGGAAGAATGGCGCCTCCAGGATAACCAACTAAATAACGATTGTTGTTAGAACCTATCATATGTTCGGGTTCATTCCAATTTGTGTGACTCACAGACGTGTTTCACTCCCTGGCGCAGCATCATCTCGTGGAAGATTTCACCACCGCTCAAACCCACGAATCTGTCCGAGACAAATGATCAGTACGATTCGGCAATTCCAACAAATATCAACATACGAGTCATCGAGCTCGGGTAATTTTCTGTTCTCCAAGGGCGACACATTGGTGCGTGGCGAATCCTGGTTGAATGCCGGGCTGGGTACGGGACGAGCCTCTCTGAAAGGAAAATTAGCTCAATGCAATGCAGAAACATATTTGTCGGCAGTAATTCTCACGAAGACGCAGTGGCAGTACTGGATTCTCGCTTTGAGATCACAGACGAGCCAGAGGCGCGGTGGGGCGAGATGGCGCCTACGATGGAAGTCGCAGAAAATTGCCTTCGGCTGGCAGTCAGCGACCTCTGGGTGGGCAGAGCGCGCAGCGCGCTTCTTGATGGTCTGAAAGGCATCATCTTGGATAACAGATGACGACCAGGCCACCGAGCAATAGACTGAGAAGAGAGAGGAGAGTGTTCAAGGTTGGGAAATAATCAGCCGGGACGAGCAGCCCTAGACCGACATTTATTATCCAGAGAACTCTCGCATGGGACCCGCTGTTTCGCGCTCCCTGATTCGCTGTCGGGTACGACCCGGCGCCGAAATCGGCACAAAACGGTAAAAAATACAAGTCCAATACGGGCATGCTGGAGGCGCATGCCCGCAATTCTCGGTTGTTGCGGTCAGAAATAACACGAAAATACGAAAATTACGAATAAAATACAACAGTCCATACGCCCTTGGGATGACTCACGAGCGCCGACTGACTCATTGTCCTGCTTTCTTCATAGCCAGTTCTATATATGCAGGCAAACAACACCTGGGAAACTCCCTCCGATACGCGCACCACCTTCTCTGCGACTAATGCACGTCGTGGCACACATCTCTGAGTCAGAGTAAGCAGCACAGTCCATTGGCCCGTGGATGCGGGGAGCTCTGCAGTGTCGACGCTTTGCCGACGAGGCCAATCAAGTGTCCGCAATTGTTGTATATCTTGATCTGCACGTGTTTGTGTGATGGACGTTTAATAATGATGATCGCGAATCGTTCTATCTGGGCAGTTTTTGGAGTTGTTAGTAGTCTGCAGGCTCAATTTGCTGCTTCGGGTAACTTTCGATAAACTTCATTGTTTATGTTCCGCCGTTGTGGCCATCGGGTCGCTCAATAGGGATATAAAATTCTGTTTATTTGATACAAGCAGAACTTAGATATATGTAGTATTTGCATTCTCTGACATAAGCGTCAGAAAGAGCTTGTATTCGTTAACATGCAGCCCAGAACATTGCTGAATAGGACTCCCAATTGCTTGACCAGGCACATGAGCAACCGAGCATCAATTGATGTGTAGGGACACCCGCATAACGACCCGAATAGCGACATTCGAATAGCTTCACTTCTAGATTTAAAACTCACATTATTCTCCTCATAAACAGACGACGACGTCATCGCCTGACCGCCTTCCCAATCAACCCACCGGAGGGCTCTGGCGACGGCTAATTCATGCTTAGTGCGGGGAGCGTTGCATCTGGTCGCGTTTTTCTCTCGACAATTCCCCGAGCATCGTCTGTCGCGCTCTTAAGCCGGGCATTCCGCTTCATCTGCTCATCCTAATTGTGCTCGACAGATCCAGACAAGAATTCATCAGCTGCCCGGACACTCCGACCTCAAGGACCAGCAATTCTCTTAGGGATATAGCACCGCCAGCACATTCCCCCGCTTCCCCGCGATGGCCCCGCAGCAATTGGTCCCCCAGACCGAAAACATCGCAGACGTGTATGCGACTGACGATGTCTCGGCCAAGGCTGTCGCGCCTGAGATCAAGGCTCGCTGGCAAAATCTTGTCAGCCAATTTGTTCAGGTGTACGGCAAGAAGCCCGACTTTGTGGCGCGAAGCCCCGGCCGTGTGAACATCATTGGCGAGCACATCGACTACAACCTCTACGACGTCCTGCCCACCGCGGTCAGCGTCGATGTCATCATTGCTGTCAAGGTAGTCCCGACCGAAGGCTCCGAGGCAACCGTCAAGATATCAAACGTGAACCCCGAAAAGTTCCCGTCGCGCGAGTTCACAATCCCTTCGAACAAGGATATCGAGATTGACCCGAAGAAGCACGAATGGATCAATTACTTCAAGGCCGGTGTGCTTGGCGCAATGAAGTTTCTCAGAAAGGAAAACCCCTCTATCAAGCCTGTCAGCATTGAAGTTCAGATGGACGGCAATGTTCCCCCCGGTGGAGGAATTTCTAGCAGTGCTGCGTTTGTCTGCGCCAGTGCTTTGGCAGTTATGAAGGCCAATGACCACCATGTCTCAAAGCAGGATCTCTTGGACCTGGCTGTTGTTTCGGAACGCTCTGTGGGCGTCTACTCTGGAGGGTACGCTGTCATTTACTACATATTTTTTCGACGTGGCTAACTCTTTGGCAGAATGGACCAGGCCGCCTCTATTTTCTCGGAGCGAGGATATCTTCTATACACCAAGTTCTTCCCTAAATTCTTCGTCGAACACGTCCCAGTACCTGAAGCCGACGAGGAAGTTACGTTCCTCGTGGCCCAGAGTTTCGTCACCTCCAACAAGGCCGAGACCGGCCCTCGCCATTACAACCTCCGCGTTGCTGAGTGCACATTGGCCGCCGTTGTGCTCGCCAAGCTGAACGGTGTCACCCTGGAGAAGGACAACAGCTCCCTGGGCTACAGCCTGCGTAACTTCCACGAGGAGTTCATCCGCAAACAGGGCCGTCTCCAAGATTCATTGGAGTCTCAGCTTGACTCCGTCATCCAGACCACTAAAGAACTCTTCCCTCAAGAACAGGGATATACGCGAGAAGAGATTGCCAAGTTACTTGATATCACCGTCCCAGAGCTGGAGTCTCGGTTTCTTTCCTCCTTCCCCGTGCAGGCCGAACGATTCCTGCTCCGCCAGCGCGCTCTGCACTGCTTCACCGAGGCTCGTCGTGTCCTTGACTTCAAGGCTTGCCTCTCTCAGGCAAAGAAGCTTGACGAAACACGCCTTCACTACCTCGGTAAACTCCTCAACGAAACTCAGGAGTCTTGCCGCGTCGACTACGACTGCAGCTGCCCGGAAGTCGACCAGATTTGCGAAATCGCCCGTCGCGCTGGTGCTTGGGGCAGCAGACTTACTGGCGCCGGCTGGGGAGGCTGCACAGTGCACATGCTCCCCAAGTCCAAGGTCGAGGCTGTCAGCCAAGCTCTCAAGGACGAGTACTATTCGAAGAAATTCCCAGATCTTTCGCAGGAGAAGCTAGCACAAGCTATTGTCATTAGCAAGCCTTCCAACGGATCTTTCTTGTAAGTCCCCTTACCAACATTTACATGATATACAATTACTGATATATTCTCGAAACAGGGTTCATGGAGCGGCTCTAGAAATCTAGCTATGAAGGGTGATTTACTTCTTTTAATGACTTTCAACACTAGTCCGTTTCTTGCATATAGACATAGATGACAGATCCCGATGTAATATTAAATATATATCAGCCCGGGCTATAAACGTCATTCTATAAAGTGAAGTAGAGTTGCGACCTGTCACTCTCAATCCACGCTGACTAAAAACCATCAATTGATAATAGTTAGCAATGGGCTTGACCATGGTCTCAAGAATCATGGGTGTGACCCAGTGTTGCTGTGTGCTCTCTTCCTGGTCGAATCGCTTTCAGGTGGTTGTAAGGCGAACCGTGGTGTCAGAAGATACACTTCTTGCATCAAGGACACCGGAGAGTGCTGACCACAATTTGGGTTGATATCTTGCCACTGGTCCATTGGAAATTCGAGTCACAACGATGTGATATTATGTAGAAGTCCTTTGCGGCTCTTTTCAAGTCTTCTTCTTGAAGAAATCACTCATCTTCTTCATCCCACTAGTATTCACCTTTTTCAGGTCTCGAACGCCACGCGATTCGGAAAGCTTCTTTTTCTTCTCCTCTTCCTCCTTCTTACGCCTCTTCTCGGCTTGAGATTCGGCATCCTCGTCATCCAGCCCTCGTTTGCGCGTGTAGTTTCCTCCGGCCTGGAAAGCTGCGTTGGCTTCGGCGCGGAGAACTGCGAGTTCTTTGAGGCGGTCATCAAGGGGCTTAAAGTCAATGGAGCTCTCGGGTGATTTCAGTAGCTCATCGATGCTGTTTGAGAGATGGGGCGGGAGGTAGGATTGTCTCATAAACGAAAGCGCGATGCGGAGCCGAAGTAACCTAGTGATGCTGTCGGAAGGCGATATATCTTCTACCGTGGATGGCTGGGTAGCTGGCGTCTCGGCGCCGGACTGTTCTTCAGAAATCACCGTGACTGTTGTTGTGGTCGTAGACTGGGTCTCTAATATTTCGGATTCCTGACTCTCTTCCTTGGTCATTGTCGGGACGCTTTGTTTCACTTCTTCCTTTTCTACAACCGTTTTCACGATCGTTAGAGGAGGATCCAGGGCCGTGCGGACGAAATGCTCTTCTAAACTCGTCGGCAGCCCTTGCGCAATCATGCGCTCCGCCTTTGCGATCAATTCATCCACAAGCTTCTTCTCTTTGAAGCGGTAGAGCGTTTCATCGCCCGCTTCCATGGTGTCGCATATCGCCTGCATTCTTCGCTCGAGAGTACGTCTGAAGGTCACATCGTAAAGAATATGGCGCAAATGAGGAGCAAGCTCGTCCTGGGAGTCGAGGATGTCGTCGAGAGGTTGAAACATATTCTTCGTCGAGCTGTTGTTTGCTGAAGGCGCGATAATCGGCAGCATGAAGAAGAGCACATCAATCGGTGTCGCTATGAGTAATTCTGCCTTTTTCATGACATATGCCTTGCTGTTCTTCTCACGCTCTTCCTCCTCGCCGTGCTTCGGCGTCAAGAGGATACTCCTGGGCGCCCATGGCGTCGAAGCAACACCGGTGAATTCGTACAAGCCGCTGTGAGGGTCGAAAAAATAGCGATTGGGAGCTTCGGAGCTGGGATTGTCGAGTGTTAGAAATCTGGCAGCGTCGCTTCTTTTCGAGGGCAGAATGAATGTTCGACTGGGCACATCGACGGACTCCAAGGGCTTTTTCTTTGTGTTCGCATCGACTTGCTGCTCCTCTGCTGGTGTCGATTTCGACGCGGTTGTGCCTTTTGATCGCGTTCTCGGCATTTTGAATCGGTATGTGTTTTATCGAGAGTTTCTGATACTCAAACATAAACATCAAAGCTGCGTCGTGATGGTCGCGAGCCAACGCGTAATTGGTGCAAAGGGCGCGACGCGTCGGGTATTGCAGCAATTTAATTGGACAGGGATGCTGGCCACTCCTTTCTTAGTCAGCAACTATGATTACGTAAATTTAAATATGGATTTTGTTTACTAACTTAGTGATCATAATGCATGTTTCTCTAATCTACAGTACAATGCAATTTATCTATATCATCTTTAACTAGATCTCCGGCTTATGCGGAGCTATCAAATATAGTCTCTAGCAATGACTCCCTGTCACTACTCTCCTCCACCAAGCCCCTGAACAAACCTCCAGTGACATCCATCAGCTCTTTGGGTGACCCGAATTCGACTTGTTTCCCTGCATCCAACACAAGAATGCGGTCGAAATCAGAAACCGTGCTCAGCCGATGAGCAACCACCAGCACAGTGTTCTCTGAGAACACGTTGGGTCTCAGCCTTGAATAGAGTCTCATCTCTCCTGGCTCCAGAAGACTACTGTGGCATACCTGAATGTGGTGGTTGCAGCAGCAGACCGTCAGTTACAAGTCAAAGCAACCCCCCTTCTGCAACAAGTTATCCACAGAGCCACAAAAGCAGTCACTTCCCCTGAAGGTGGAACAGTCTTTGATCACTGGGGTGGGAAGATAGTTGCGGCCGGAGGAGGAGATGCCATCCCATTTCTCGAGACTGCTTGTGTTTCAACATTCGACCTCAGCTTCGGGGCTACTTATTGGCCCTACCACTCTAACTTTGATACCTTCGCCTGGATGAATACCACTGGAGATCCAGGATGGAAGTACCACGTCACAACTGCGAAGATCTGGTCCTTTCTAGCAGCATACTTGTCCGAAAGCCCTGTTCTGCAAATCAAGGCGGCGGACTACTCCGTCGCGATGCAAAAGTATGTCGACAGGATCAGATATTCCATCCCAAGTGCTGCATCTTTTGATCTTGAGCCCTTGGAGGATGCTATTTCAGAGTACCAGAAGGCAAGCATGATTCTGGATGCTTATGCGTCCTCCCTTGGGTCAATGGACACGGCCGATATATCAAATCGAGAAGTGAATCAAAAGTACTTACAACTTGAACGCCAATTTTGCTACAAAAACGCGCATCTGGTTTATGACTATCCTGCTTTCTATTCAGGTTCGCCGGAGTTTCCTCGCCTTTTCCACAGTCTTGAGTCTGGAGACTTGAACGAAGTGCAGGTAGATAGACAATCTCCCCTGATTTTGCTTCCAGTCATGCTGACCCACGTCAAGGAGTGGATGGATACCATCCGCAGCAGAATCATAGATACCGCCCGACTATTGAAGTTATGAACTGACGCTGCAGGTTGAGTCAAGGTAGTCGTTCGGATCAATGTTTGGAGTATTGAGAACATTTGGGATGTGAAGAATTCCCGTAATAACCAATAGCTGTACTCATCCTTCACTTGCCCTTCAGTAAGACTTTCCTAGCTAATCTCCCTGATTTTCCATTAATGAATAGCCCTTGGGAGAACGAGCAGGGAAGGAACTTAAAATAAACAATCCTGCTTCGAAGCACAAAAGTTCTCTTTGATAGTTTACCTATGTGCCATAGAAGGATACATGATGCGTAGTCGTATGATAGTGAAAATGGCATGAAACCTGGACCAAGCTGTCTAGTAAGAATGAATTTTTCTCTCTAGCTAATACCTATGTGTTGAACACAAAGCGCCAAGGGGCCGCAATGAAGTGAATTTTCCGGTCGGTATCTTCGATACCGCAAGACCGCAGAGAAGTTCAGGAACACATGCTCCTAGGTTCCAGCCATACACTGTGAGGCATTCAACCTAGATTACCATCTTCTCAAACATGGTGACGGTCTCTTCCAATGCCTGCAAAGTGGCGCCGACATCCCGCTTCCGGCGCTCGGCTGATTGCATAGCTTCAGCCACATCCTTGCCCTGTACCTTGCTCAGCTCTACTATGCTCGAGTCGATCTCTTCTTGGTCCCTTCTCGCCTCGATTAACTTCGCTTTGAATTTTTCAACCTCTTTCTTAGCATCTTTGATGCGGTCTTTGACTTCAAGATAGACATTCACATCAGCGGAAACAGGGAAAACGGCGCAGCCAGCAGGGCTGGCTTCTCCAACCTTGAGGATATTGATATCCACTGGTACCTTGCCACTAAGGGATTGGATTGTGGAGAGGTGAGCTGATATAACGTCATGTGATGATTGGTTGAGAGGCGTGATGTAAGTCAATCCCTTGTCCTTGACAGCATAGTCAGATAAGAGGGAACGAACGCCCTTCACGCAGCCTAGTATAAGCTCATAGGTCACCTCAGAGCTCGAGTCATGGAGGGACCAATCATATTCTGGATAATTGGCAATTGTGATCGAGGACGTGTTGTCGCCTGGTCGGCGTGGGAGCCGCTGCCAAAGCTCTTCGGTCAAAAAGGGCATGAACGGAGCCACCATTCGCAACCCAGTTTCGAGTGCGGTATAGAGCGTGTCCTTGGCAGAACGAGCTTCTTCGGGAGTGCTCTCTGAGATGATTGACTTTGAGTTCTCAATGTAGACATCAAACAGCTCATCGTACAGGTATTGGTAGCTGATCTTAGTAGACTTCGCGAATTCACGCTCCTCGAGTGCCTGGTTTATCTCTTTCGCAGCGGTATTCATCTTCGTCAAGATCCATCTCTCTGGCAGACTCTCCTTTCCTGTCAAAGCACTAGACTCGCGAGGAACAAAGTCATCACCCAGCTTGCTAAGGACATATTTCGTAGCCTGATAAATCTTGTTGCAAAATTTTCGGTAGCCGTGCATCGTGTTTATATCGAAATTAATGTCACTGCCAGAGGCCTGGGTGTAATTTATGAGCGAGAACCGCAAAGCGTCTGCGCCGATCTCAGGAATTCCTTTGGGGTATGTCTTCTTCTGGTACTTCTCGGCATTCTTGACCTCGCTTGGGGCTAGGTTGCCTTGCAGCAGTTTTTTATGAAGATCATCGAGACTAATCCCATTAATAATGTCGATCGGGTCAACAACGTTGCCCAGTGATTTGGACATCTTCCGGCCCTCGTTATCACGAATCAATCCATGGCAAAAGACCTCCGTAAAGGGTACCTTCCCAGTCAATTTAAGAGAGAACATGATCATACGGCTGACCCAAAATGGTATAATGTCCCAGCCTGTCTCCAAGGTCGTGGTAGGGAAGTACTTCTCGAGATCTTCCGTTTTGTCTGGCCATCCGAGGATACTGAATGGCCAAAGTCCAGAGCTGAACCAGGTGTCCAGAACGTCATCATCTCGCTTGAGTGTCACTTTCTTGCCCGGGAACTTTTGTTCTGCCTTTTCCCGAGCTTCGCTTTCCGTTCTGCCACATACCCAGTAGTTGTCATCGGCATCATCTCCATTGTTTTCACCTTCGATGCTGACGAAATACGCAGGTATCTGATGGCCCCACCACAGTTGTCTCGACAGGCACCAGTCCTGGAGATTCCGCATCCACTGTAAGTATTGTCGCTTCTGGAGGTCTGGTCGAATCACGAGCTCGCCACTTTCAACTACATCTATGGCAGGTTTCGTGAATGGTTCCATTTTCATCCACCATTGAGGTTTCAGGAGCGGCTCCACAATGTCCCCTGATCGGCTACAGATGGGAACAACCATCTTGTTCGGCTCTTGTCTCACATAGAGACCAAGCTTTTTGAGTTCTTCGATGACACCGTATCTAGCATTGAATCTCTTCTCTCCGGCATAGGGACCTGCGTTGCTATTGAAAGTGCCGTCCTCGTTGAGAATGTTGATGAATGGCAGGCCATGTTTCTTACCCAGGTTAAAATCATTATGATCATGAGCAGGAGTTAGCTTGACTGCACCAGTACCAAACTCTTTGTCAACATATTCGTCGGCAACGATCCTCAACTTTCTATCAGGGATGATCGGGTGTTGCGCAATCTTGCCGACAAATTCCTTGTATCGATCGTCCTCGGGATGGACCGCAATGCCAGTATCGCCCAGCATCGTCTCTGGTCGTGTAGTTGCAACTTCGATTGTCTTATCAGAACCCTCGATTTGGTATTTGAAATACGTGAGAGTTCCAAATTCAATCTTCCTATCATAGCCCGGCACGTCCAACTTTGTTGTCCCTTCGAGCTCTTTCTGGTCGACTTCAAGTGAGGATAAAGCAGTGGAGAGACGACACGACCAATGTACAAGTCTGTTGGCTCGGTAGATGAGACCTTCTGAGTGAAGTTGGATGAAGGTCTCAGTGACCGCTTTGGACAACTCCGGACTCATAGTGAAGGCTTCTCGCGACCAGTCTACAGAGACGCCGAGTTTGCGAACCGTATTGTTAATCGCTTCATGGTAATCCTCTTTCCATTCCTGGCACAGTTGTACGAATTCAGCTCGAGTAAAATCTTGGCGCTTAGACTTGCCATCTCTCGGAGTTTTGGCAAGCTGCTTCTCGACAACAGCCTGGGTAGCAATGCCTGCATGATCGCAGCCGGGGATATAGAGGGTTGAGAACTGTCGCATACGATGCCATCTAATCAGGGTGTCTTCCAAGGAGAGCGCTAGGGCGTGTCCGATATGTAATTTACCCGTCACCTACAATTCAATGTTAGCAAATGGCCGCGCCTTGGATAGACTATTGCGTACATTAGGCGGCGGGATAGCAATGACATATTTGCCTTTTGGCTTGAGACTACCATCCTCCTCTGTTTGCGGCTTGAACATTCCCTGCTTCTCCCAGTAGCTATACCAGGCAGATTCCACCACCTTGGGCAAGTATGCTTTGTGGAATTCATCATCCAATGACTTCAAGATCTTCCGTTGCCCCGCCGGGGTCTCCTCGACCCAAGCTTTCGACGCGACCGCGGTGGCATCCTGCTTTGATTCCTTCTCCCGGGATGCGCTGCCGGCTTTTTGTTGTTTCAGTAGCGCTTCTTGTTCCTGCTTCTCTTTCTTCTTGGCGAATTTCTCGAGCTTCAGCCGTTGCTTCTCGCTCATAGGCTTCGCCGAGGGGTCAGCCTGTGTGGAAGCCATTCTGGAAGGCACACTCGAGGCCACAAGACGTAAGTTATTGCACAGCACGTGCCTGAGGCGAAGAATAGAAGCGGGGGCAATAGAAGCCACTATGGATTTCCAGTACTCCGGTCGGGTTGAATGGAGTCGTCTAGGGCCGCCTAATTCCAAGCCCAACGAAGATCAGCAATGGTGAGAGGGTGTAGCGATTGAAATAGCAATTTTGAAATCGCTATGTAAACTGGACCCGCTGAAAGTGGTGAAAAGTCTGGTGTCCGGTTGGATCAGAAGGCCCCTGGGCAGAAAAAAAAAAGCTGGTGCTCTGAGGCCCGTGCGCCTTCCCACCACCCCTCACTGAGCAGTCTGAGTCACCGCCGGCGCTGAGTCAGGTGATACTAGTACTACATAGTACATACTACATAGAATTTTGTCCACCGTTTCTTTTATTTAGAATTTAGATATTATTAGTTAGTGCGTACCATACAACCATGGATTATGGAGTTTGATACGTCACTTTAAAGCTAATTTCTGCAATGTGAGTGTATGTCCTATACCAAAATTGAAACTTATTTAGTAACTTATGGAGTATAAGTGTTTACTATATACCCAATGATCATTGTACATGTGTATTTTAAAGATTGATGCTTTACTAGGTCCCTATTTTGAATTCCCTATAAAAATTGAGAGTTGAAGATTATTAGGGGCGTTGCAGAAGGTCGCTTCTATACTCAATAAGATTACGCGACTTTCTACAGCGGGCTGTAACAGCCTTGATAGCAAGTTTCGTGTTGTATGTTCCTTACCGAAATTTCACAAAGCGGGTGTAATATTACACACATAGGAAGTGCAGCTCTCGTAACAGAAATACAATTCCGTACCAAAGTGACACGGCTTGCTCTGTCACTCGCCGTATTCGCGACGCGTCGGGGCGGTCAAATATGCAGGAACCGCAGCCCAATCACACCAGTGCGTCACATCATTAGTGTCTCAGCCGTTGAGCCTCGCTGCAACTTCCACAGCTCGTCTAGAACGAGAGCTGTTCCGGAGGCTGGATTCAGTATTCTCGCTTCGATATATTTCCTCTCTATTCTGCTTCATGCAGGTTCGATTGCTGTGTGATCACGGTAATGGTGGGGGACTATGATCGACGCACTGCTATGGAATCAAGAGGAACAGACAGATTGATTGCCAACGAGACAAGCCAGTCAGCATGCATACCTCCATATAGCTCTGGCCAACAGCTAACCAAAATTCTGTCACCAGTGGTCGAACCGCCGTCATGGCCGCCCAAATCCCCCAGGGAGGCCCTGCTCGCCTCTCCCGGTGGTCGCAGACGGTTTCTCGAAATGCGTCGCGAAAGAGAGGTCCATGAACCCCAATCGCCCCTGAAGCGATCGAATACCACGCCGAATTTTCGTGCTCGGGCTCTTCTTCAAGATGGCAACGACAACGACCAAATGGAGGACGAGGACGATGAGGAAGACGAGGAGACATTGCAGTTACAATTGGCCGCCATCCAGGCAAAACTGAAGCTCAAGAAGCTACAACAAAGCAAATCCGCGAGACCGACGACTGCTTCCTCTGACGGAGACGAGGCTCGTCAGCGAAGACCATCGTCTCCTACGCGGCCACAAAGCAGGTTGAATGCGATGCGGGAAAGGTTGGCTGCATCGGAGCGTTCTTCCGATGTTCAAGTTCCACTGTCACCCTCCAAAAAGGCCGCCATCCCAGAGCCTGCTTCTCCTCGCAGGGCCTTGTTTAATTTCAAAAAAGCAAGTGAAGTTTCGCTAAAACGACCGTCAAGTTCTAGAGCAGGGGCTCGCCCTACCAGTTCATTTAGTTCTGGCACAAGACCCTCCCCGGCCACTAGTAAAAACGACCATGATTCATCAGATATCTGGTCACCCCCAATAGAGGATTTGAAGCGTGCAAAATCATTCAGCGAAAGAATTGCCGAGAGTAGGAATACCGACAGAGCTAAACAAGAACGGGCCAAGAGGGTTCAAGAAAATCGCAGTTCTGCCTTTGCCATTGACAAGACCGAAATTGAACGGTATAAAGAAGAAGCCGCCTCAAAACCTCAGTCTAAAACTCCCGTCAAACAACAGACGACTGAAGCTTTCAGCCGCGCCGACGTCTTGCAATCATATGGCGGTGCATATCCTTCAATGAAAAAGTCAGTCACAGCGCCTGTCCTTCGAGAGGTATCATCCGCAACATCTCTGCAACTCGCTGGTTCTCGGTCCAAGACGACAGCTCATTCCAGAGATAGCGAAAATATCCCAGAAACCGATCAATCAAAACTTGAACCTTTCTCTTCACTCAATCTCTCCAACCGAATCTTACCTCATTCATTCCTTACCCGAACTCTCGAGAGCAAAACCGTCCTTCGCATACCTCATCTTTTAAAATCGATTAAAGCACCGGAATTCGAGTTGCCCGAGTCAATTGACGGGGACTATGTTGTATTCGGCATTGTGGCATCCAAGTCAGACCCTAAACAACACAAAGAGAACAAGGCTTCTACAAAAGAGGTCGATATGTATGATGATGGAATGAACAACAGCGAGCAATACATGGTCATCACTCTCACAGATCTCAAATGGACGGTAGATCTTTTTCTCTTCGACACCGCATTCCCACGGTATTACCGCCTCTCCGAAGGCATGGTTATCGCCATACTTAATCCAACTATCATGCCCCCGCCACCTAATAAGATCGACTCCGGTCGATTCAGTCTCTGTCTCTCGTCATCTGATGATACGGTCCTAGAAATTGGGTCGGCAAGAGACATTGGATACTGCAAAGCAGAGCGCAAAGATGGCAAGACATGCCGGTCTTGGGTTGACGCCCGAAAGACCGACTTTTGTGACTTTCACGTCGATGTGCAGATTCGAAGAACACAATCTCAACGAGCAGGAGTCAATGCTGGAACAGGTATGTTTGCCCCTGGGGGCCGCAATGCACCACGTATTGCGAACTTTGGTCCCTCGCGTGGCGGCGGCCGTGATGGTCGCGGAAATGGTCCTAGGGGTCTCAAAAACGAAGGCCCAAAGTACGATTTGGGAACGCAGTCTACATATTTTGTCGCTTCAGTCCCCAAGTCTTCGTCTGCTCATGGAGGTGCTTCAATGTACCATCGCGGAGGAATGGTCGGTGGCAGCTCGGCAGCCACTCTCATCGACTCCATCGACGATAACCCCTTCGCAGCAAGCAACGTACGTGGCAACGAAAGCAAAGAAGAACGCACCCGCCGTCGCCTAGCCGAAGACCAGCGCGAGCGCGACATCGCCAAGAAGCTCGGCTCGAGAAGCGGCAATACAGGATCTGAATATCTTCGCGCAAGACTCGGACAGACTGCCAGACCCTCGTCATCATCAACATCACTAGCTTCGTCGGCGGAACCAAATGAAGCAGCAGCAGCAGCAATCGCCACTCCATTTTTATCCCGAAAAGCTGATTCCGTCAGTCTCAGTCCGATCAGAAAACGGGCCCATGACGATGACAAGTCATCCAAGGGAAGCGGCGCATCTGTTAAGAAGACCCGGTTTATCACTGCAAAGGGCATCCGTGAAGCCGGCAGAGACAGTATATGTGGGCATGAAGCGAGGATGGCGATTACAAATAACAATGACGACGATGATGACGATGAGTTGGATATTATTTAGTGGTGTTTTTCGTTTAAGTAGACCGTTCATTACTTAGCCCTTCTTCCAATTGATACCCAAACATTAAAATTAAATGTCATTTACAACGTTCTTCTGGCTCAATTGAATTACGGAGTTGAAACAAATAGGGCAACTATTAGTCATTTTTGCATGGAAACGCTAACTATATTGAACCGAATATTGACTCCATGCGTCAAGTAAAAGCACATCGCAAACGCATTGTGGAAGAAACATGACAGAAAAAGAAAGAGGTATCGTGATCAAGAGTCTGGGCTCTAAGATGACTCCCAAGCTCCGGCTCGAATCCAACCAAGAAATAAAATCCCATCTGAATAATCCTCCGCTAAACAATCAACAGCTGAATTAAAAGCGTATTTCCCTCGCATAGTGCATGATATTCACACTTTGAACAACGACAATTCTCATAAATTTTGGATTGAGCCGTCGATTCAATTGCCACGGGTTTTCTTCGTGACAGGGGCAGACATGGCGGGTGAATGATCAGCCTCACGTTTCTTCGGAACAGAGGCCTCGAGTGGCGACTGCTTCTTTCTCTTCCAGATATCAAATGGACTTCCACGCTTGCTCTTCTTCTGAGTCTCAGCAATGGCGGCCAAATGTGGAGCGACCTTTTCGCTATCAGACTGATGAGAACGAAGAGACCGTTTTGGAAGATGGTCTTCCGCGGCGTCTTCAGAGGACGCTGCGGGATCATCACTGTCAGCAAGCTCGGCGTGTTCATCTACATCGGTGGTCGCCTCTTCATCCTCTTTATTGATCGGTGGTGGCACTTCCTCGCTCTTTACTTTCTCGTTTGATGGGAACAAAACGCGGCCTTTGATGGTGGAACGAGTGACACGTGAAACGCGAAGGTTCACGCTGCTGTCGAGCAGGTCTGGGCGATTGGCAAACAGACCCAAGTCTCCATCGTCGTCACTATCCTCATTGTCGTCATCTTTCTCGTCGAATTTGCGGAAAAGTTTCTTTCCACGACTATGTTAAAGCAGTTAGCGAGTAGACCAATTTAGACCACCGTTTCCAGAACTTACAATGTATATAGCATTCCGTCATCGCGCTTCACGCTATCTTTCGGGTCGAGGTCTGGCGTCGTGGTTGGTGTCAACTTGCGACGTTTTGGCATCACTGGTTCCACCGAAGAAGGCATCGTGACCTCGCCTTTTTTGGCAAAAATATTGTCAGAGTTATTGTTCACGGTCGGAATCCGATCGCGAGAGTCGGTGAATATCTCGATGGTATTGTGATTCCCTTCAGAATCTGCGTCGAAACTTCCCAAAGAGAAGCCAGTAGGATTCTTGGTTTTCTTGGTGCGAGTCGCAGACGTAGTGGGGAAGAGAGATCGGGCAACGTTTCCTAGGTCTGCATATGACTTTTTGTTGCTGCTTGGGGTCTTGACAGGAGTTGGAAGAAGTGTCGAGTCAGGTGGCAGTAAAGTTGCACGCGCGCGTTTGCTAGGTGATGTTGTCGCGGTTTGTGAGGGGGCAGACTGGTTGAGGTCATCGGCGAGCAAGGCGTGTCCTCGAACGATTTTGCGAGGCGACCTGGTCCTCGGGGGAGACAGGGTGCCCAGATTGCTTTGACGGCCGTCTTTCTTGGGAGATGAAGGTGGAGGAGGGGTCGTGTTCCTCGCAGTCAATCTCTGCCTTGCGATTCTTTCCGAGTGTCTGACGGGATAAGGGTCGTAAGAGTCATAGCCAGCGCCATGCCTGGGGGCATGAGGTTCGCGCAACAACCCAGGTGGAGGGGTGGTCGCCATGATCTCAGCACACCAATTCGCGCCTTTTATTCTCTTCGACTGTGATGGCTAGCAGACTTTGATAATGATAGGTAGGAGTTGATAAGTGTGTACTCCGGAGAGTTCAGTCGCGTTGTTGAATGTAAACAAGGGATGGCTGGCAGGTTCCAAGAAGCCCACACCACAGACACAGAACTGCAGAGAACTCCTATCTCAGCACAACGTGGTCATTCCACGTCCGATACCAAAGAATCGCGAATAATATGAGAAGCCCAAGCGAATATAGCCCAAAGGAAGGGACGTAGCAGAGGGTTGACGGGCGGCCGAGCGTGATGGAGGGAAGGAAAACAATGTTGGGCGGTTAAGGAATGCAGTGCCAGGCTGGGGGTTGTTGATCACCAGCCACGCCCGTTAATTCGGGAGGCTGACACTGAGCCCCTGCACGTGCCCCACCACTGGCTGCCCAGTGCCAAGCCTGGCATCGACGCCGAACAGAACGCGCGCCGACAACACCCCGCCAGATCAGCCTCCATCAAAAACAAACAAGTCGGTTCTGCTGTTTTTGTTCTCGAGAGCTGCCTTTTCTGCTGCCTTCTTAATTAATTGTCGCTCCTTTTCACGGCTGGGGTTTTTCTATTCGGACTAGCGTTCTTTATTCGCTATCTTCACGTCTCTACGCTCGGCACTGTTCTAGTACCAACAAACGCATAATTAGCCAACAATTGTACCACATTCTTCGCTACCACAGAATCCAAAAACAACCCCACCTTTCAACAATACTGCGAATTACGAACTACTGCAACCATGGCTTCAGCGAGCGCTGCAGAGGAGATGGAGCGACTGCAGCTTTCTGACGAAGATACCGAAGAACTGTGGAACTCCCCATCTCAACGGCGCACGAAACCAGTCAGCCAAAAGGCCTCTACGACACCAGACGAACGAGCACAACATCGGGACAACGAATCCGTATACGGCCGAGAGGAGGCCCGGGAGCAAGCGCTCCGCAACGAATTGCAACGAGTGAGGACGGTCAACCAAGCCATTGAGGGGGTTTTGGAGAGCCTCCAACGGGCTAGAGGGAACATGGAGGTTTGTGCTATATCTCACTGCGGTTACCATGGCTATAGCTGATTCAATGGCAGACTGTTTCCCGGACCGTCGACTCGGCATCAACATTAATGAATACCTGGACGCGAATTCTATCGCAAACAGAGCACAACCAGAGACTCCTTCTCAACCCCCAATGGCAAGGCGCCACTCACGATATATCTGAGATAGAGAACGAGGCGATAGCAAAACAACAAGCCGCCGAGCGGAGAGAACGGGAGCTGCAAGAACGCAGAGAAGCGGCTCGAAAAGCGGAAGAAGACAAGAAGCGAGCCGATAGTACCACGACGACTAGCAGAGGCCGTGCTACATCTAGAGGAAGGGTAGTGCGCGGTGGGTTGGGCAGGACCACGAGTGTTTCCTCCAAGAGCAAACCAGGCACCCAAACCACCTCGTCGTCGACATCAACACGACGGCCAGTCAGTGGTATCGCGCGAGGTGGGGGGACAGCTCGCGGGCGTGGAAAACCATAAGAGAGGAAATGAATAATGCCAATCGATGTTTATTTGTCTGGAAATACTACTTAGATACCCCTGGCTGCATCTTGCGTTGTATCTACGAATTCAAAGTCCTAATTAGCATACTCAATTACATAATACGCAATTTACATACATCTTCGATCTTCCCATCCATGCAACATCCGCATATGAGAAGCATACAAAACTGCATACTATATCAATTGCCTTCCCAGAGTTGTAAACAAGTTCCTGGCGCCGCGTGGTGCACCACGGTCCAGCCAAGTGGACCCGCAAAAGCTTATCAGCGGCGATAGGACAAGCTCCAACAACTCCAACGGATCGAGATCTCCTGAACACGCTGGTCAGTCCTCCCCATCGCGCACACCAACCGACACGACATCGAGCAATTCTGCTCAAACATTCCACCCGGTCAATATGAACTTTGCTCCTTACCAAGACGACTCGCCTGAAGTCGAACGAGCCCTCTCTCCGCCCCCATTCGCCGACCCTTTCAATCGTACAAAGTCGCCGCCTGCTCAGCAGCAACAACAGCAACAACAACAACAACAGCGATCAACACCGCCTCCACCGTCGAAACAAGCGCCGCCAAATTATTACGCTCATTCAAATACCAATAATGGTTACATTGATTACAGCGCGTCATCCAGCGGGTTTGGAAACACGCCGGCCTCCGACAGCCCGTTATATCAACAAGATCATGGTGGACGAGCAGATCTCGGCGCGTTCGAGACCAGTTTACCATTGAGGATGGATTATGAGGCTATGCTGGCATATCTCTTATTGCCACCTGCTGGAGGTGTCGCTTTGTTGTTGCTCGAGCATAAGAGTGACTATGTTCGGTATGTACTTATGCGCCGGAAACAAACACAGGATTTGGCTAATTGTATGCGCGCGATATAGATTTCATGCATGGCAATCAAGTATGCTGTTTAGCGCTATATTCGTACGTCCACCCCCTTCTCTCTATGCTAACATTCTTCTAACCTTCCTATTAGGTCATTCATCTCATTTTCTCCTGGTCAACCGTAATCTCATGGCTCATTTTTATCGGGGACATTGTCCTCATTGCATTCTTGACTCTTCATGCCTATCAAGATGGTAGACTTCCTCATTACTCTCTTTGCCTTATCCAAATGTGCTAATCTGATCTAGTTGACTCCCTCGAGCACTACGAAGTCCCCATATTCGGTCGTCTGGCAAATTCATTTGTAGACGATGAATGAGAATGGAATGACATGCTGTACTTTTTTTCTTCTACTACTTTTCTTTTTATATTTCAATATCTTGCATTTTACATTCGTGACATTTTGGTGTTGCTTGTCAGATAGATACCCACATACTACTATTCTTCTGTCTTTCAAATTTTGTTGTTTCATCTTGGGTCTGTTAATTTTCAATTGCATTATACTTATGAGGCTACACATATTTGTTCTACATCATACGATAAAGTTTTACAACATAGTAAAATGAAATCAACATTCAATGGCACCGCATGTATCGCCTTTGAAACATTTACACCATATCTATATCTACGCAACATTTAGAACTTGTTCAGAATTGTTCAGATCGTAAAATACTTGTTGATTAATCATGTTCCAGAATCGGTATATCACACAAGGAGGAACCAAAAAGGCGCTGTCCCTCCGGAAAAGCTTGAATCAACGGTCATGACACATAAATCAACATAGGAAGGGTGCGGACAACTTGGCAGTAGGAAGCTGGGAAAAACACTGGCGTTACTCCCATTGGGATACATTCTTGGTAATAAAACATTCGACGATTAAACGAAAGATTGAGACAAAGAGAATCCAAGGCTAAATTCAAGATAAGAGAGCAAAAAGTGAAGAAAAGAAAAGAAATTAGAAGGAAAAAAGAGGATGAAATGAAATGAAGAAGCGTGAAAATGGTTAATCGTGGGCAAATTTTCGTATCATGAATAGAAAGGCAGAAGCAGTAGTCGAAGGGCGACTCTTTATACAAGGCGTTGAATTCTCGAAGCGAGAGAGGAGGATTGGACTTAGGCGTTTTGCAGATAGTTACTGGGTACCAGGCCGGAAGGACCCCGGACTCCAGTTACCTCTGCCTCCCACCATCCATCATCCTGCAGTCTCAGAACTGCCAGAATATCTCCCTTCGAGAAACCAAGCTCTTCTGGAATTGCAGCGGTGTAACTATACAGTGCTCGGGCTAAATTGAAGTGGTTAGCTGGATTATAAACAAAAGCGAACGGCGTTTTCTTACCAAAATGCAAGACAGGACGACCATCGCGGCTGAGAGGCCGGTTTGGATCCTGGACGATTACGCTCTTGCTACGAGAGCGTGAGCCAACATTGGGTTCGTTTCCATAATACATCGACTGGGGTCGACCGCCATTGTAGTTATCATACCCGTACGGCTCGACTTGGTTTCCAGAAAGCTGAAGTTCCATACCATTGGCACTGGATGGACGATTGGTTTGAGCAAAGTGAGGTCGAGGAGAGACAGGACGGCCTGCGTCAACAGGGGAGTTATGTCTTGAATATTGTCGTGGAGAGTACCCACGGTCACTTCCAGCTCTAATACTAGCTGAGGGAGACTGCGTGTGACGACTGTTGTAACTGTTTGACTGGTATGACGATGGACTGCTGACCATTCCACCTCCGCCACCACCGCCGCCATATTGGCTCATGCGAGTATCAATCTGGGCAGGTTGCGGCTGTGGGCTAGCACTTCTTCTCAATGTTGGAGCAGGAGACCGGGCACGAGGAATGTCTTGGGCATTGGCCTGTGACCTCGTGGGCATTCTTTGGGGGTTGTTCGAGCCTCCAAACATGTTCTGTGTCTGGCCGACGTACTTCTGGGTTGTCTTTTGCATCTGAGCTGAAGTAAATGCCGGCTGGGGAGCGTCCAGGCGTTTCACGGGGGCATCGTTATAGGAGGGCGGCCGAGCATCTGTATTGCCGTAAGTAGAATTCGGTGCTGAAGGTGCCGGCGTGGCTATACCATGGTACCGATCCGCAGAAACACGGCCGGCCGATGGCTTTCCAACGCCCTTGAGATCAGCAAGTGCCCGTGCAATAGGGTCAACGTTATCTTCTGCAGGGTTCGTTGCCGGTGGAGCCTTCTTATCTGGAGATGCAACGTCGAAAACATTGTTGCCAATGTTCAATTGGAAGTTCGCTCTGGGATCCACTGGCTCAGGACTGGCTGAACGGGCCTCAGCCGGCGATGCTGCCTTGTAGTTCGTCTTTGTCGGACTACGGGAGTGCGACTGAGACTGGCGATCCTTATCATGGCGACTCTTGCGACGGAATGGACTGTTACTAAAGAAGGCACTTCGCTTCTTCTGGACTTGTTTCTCCGGTGTCATACCGGGCATGGCGACACCATTGGTCGGTTTGACGGGAGACTGCTTGCCGCTTGGCGCAGGCTCTTGGCTAGAGAATGAGGAAGGGTTGGAGATGTCACTCTGGTTGTCTTCACGGCTAGAAGGCCGGTATGCACTTGTAGCAGAGCTTCTCTCCGATGGCGGACCAGTTCGGCAAAACATCGTCATTCCATCGGTTGGATAAGAATTGTGTGGCACCTTGTTGATTTCACCATGCTGGTTGGGGTCATAGTTTGGCGGTAACTGGCCTCCACGGCGAAGGTCTAGCGGTGCTGGCTGGGACGGCTGTGACTGAGGCTGGCTCTGCGGTTGCGGGCTGGGCTGAGCTTGCTGTGGGCTAGGCTTCTGGGGGGTCACTGTTGCTTCTCTGCTATTTGGTGTCGTAGCATTGGGATGCCCCATTTGAGCAGCCAGGTCTGAGCCCGGGTCATGGTGGGACTCGTATGTTGAAGGCTGTGGAGAGGAGCTCCGGAAAGCTGGGTTTATTGCCCGCTGGAACTGAGCCACAGAGTAGTTGTCTTCCTCTGAGGTTTCAGAGCTGGCGTCGTTGATGTCGCCTCGACAGAAGTTTATGAACCGAGGAGGGTCTGGGATTTCTTGCCCAGTACCTTGTTCTTTGATAAAGCTGAGGACATCTTTTTCTACCTCGCAGTTCTCCAAGGAAACTCGAATTCTTTCACAGGCCTTTATAAATGTTAACCACACTCCTTGGCTGACTCAGTCTGTACTACTTACCGCATCATCGCTGACACAGACGGTGGAAGCGATGTTTGCATAGGCCCAAAGGCTACTCTTTGTAAAGTCGAGTCGCTCTTCTTCCAAATCTTGGAATTTCTGTTCCATTGTCAGTCAAAGGGTTATGTATTTAGAACTAAGGAAGACCTACGTCGCAAGCCGACTTCCATTCCTTGTTCCAGCGGCCGGTTGTTTCTTGCAGTACCTTCACTGCTGCTTCGTACTCAGAGCTATTTGATGCAAGTTGGATCTGTGTTTTCTCTAGCTTGGCTTTGTTTTTTCGCTCTTCTTGTCCCATGACCATGTGGCCTTGAGCAAGGTAGCCTTTGATCCTCAGACAATCTTGTTCGTATCTGTCCCGTGTCTGCAGTATTGTTAGTGAACTATAAGTAGAACACAAGCCTTCAGATATACCTTGTTGACAGTATGTGTTTGTTGGTTTTTAACTTTCAATAAACGTTCAATGCCGTTCTGTACAATCTTGCGACGTTCTTTCATTCCTCCGGCAAAGGCGGCAAGTGGCTCTTCGAGCTCACCCTTCATTTGTTGTGAAATCGCAGCGTGTGCTTTAGCAATAGCTTCTGTTTCGCCTCGAACAACATCAATTGAAATACGGAGTGTGCCGGCCTCGCTGGATCCGAGGGGCTTTCGACAGAGTGCAAGCAGCTTCCGGGCATATTCGTCTTCAATGGCAGCGCGAGCTATGCATTGTTAGTTGGCTCCAAACTTTAGTGGTGCTGCACGAGTGTAACACATACTGCTGTAAAAGTTTTTTAATTCATCACACGTTACTTTGGCATTATGCATGCGTTCCATCAACGGAATGACTCCTGCATCGTCTTTGCCCCAAAAGTTGTTGGCAACTGGGGTATCATCAATCAGCAATGCGTCCAGCAAGAGATGCGATTAGTCGTCTTACATGACATGGCCACTGATGGCCCGTCTACTGCAGTGCCAGGCATGCTGGTTTGTTGGTGTTGAGGTGTTGAGCTTCGACCAGCGGTTGCTCGTGGTTTCCGATCAGAGGGAAAGCAGTCGGATAAGAAACGAGAAAAGAATGTCGCAGGTCAGAACAAAGAAAAATAGGAGCAACGATAATAGTTATGTGCCAGTTCACTGTCACACTTTTGTAAGACAGATAAAATGGTGTCGAGGGTGACGAGAGTGGAGATGGCAACAAGGGAGTTCTCGACCCCATGTTTACCGTCATGCGTCGCCCGGGGCAACCGCCGCCGAACGGTGACGCAGCCCGCGCTTGTCCCTACCAAGTTCAACTTATGTACATAATTAATGGGGATCACAGCAACGAGAATGATAAATTATTCATATTGATCTTTAATAATTAATATTTCCGGTTTTTATAGTTCTTGGAGGTGGGACGCTGCGCACATTAATCTTGCCTAAAAACAAACATGTCTACACAAATCGGTTGTATATTTTTTGCCGCACCATCAACCGCCTACATCTATATCAATATAGGAATGGACGCAGGCTATGAGTAATCAATGTAAACGGTGAGATGTAGAGTAATTTTACACTCACTGTAAAAAGGCACATACAATCTGGTTATCAGTACCAAACGATGAGACTGAGATAATGGTAATACGTAGCTGCCAAGTGGGTCAATTACACCACTTTGATTCTCACTTGCATAGGGCGGACGACACTTGATTAGTTATTACTATACTCTGTGGAAGTTTAATTATATGCTACAAAATTATAGGCTCAGGTATGTAGCACTGTGCAGCCTGCGATACGGTAACAATGAACTCGGTAGTCGCTGATGTTAGATGGATTAGTTTCATACTGCATAAGAATTCGCGCCGTCTTATTCTTCACAGCATAAACGTCTCTCTCTCCAATGAAGAGGCCTTAAGAAATCACTCGCCGACGAAATCTTATGACAAGTGGTAAGAAAAAAAGAGGGGTTAATAAAAGATGTCTGTTAAGCAAGAATGCGTAGTGGAAAGTAGTGAGCCAGGACAGACCTCGATCCACCACAACGCTCGAACAAGTTTTAACATACAAGGAGTCTACCAATGTCTTTCACTGTGGTCATCGCTCTATAGCCTTATCAGGGTGTTGTTATAATAATTCAAGGATATTCATCTGAAATTGCGGGGTTAATCCAGAATCCCCGATGTCCCCCTTTTTTACCACTACTTGATGCTTGACGTCAACTGGCTGCATAAGTCTATCTACACAAAAGCCGATCTAGGAATGAAAAGTAGTGTACTTTTATTTTCAGTTCAATTCCTTGCGAGCACAAAATGGGGTCCGGCTTGTAGCCGTAACCGAACACTTCCTACTATATTCCCACCCTTCATTACATACTTAAAAAGGATATTTGAGAGCCACAAATATTGTATTCCTTACCATGTCCTCGGCAATAGCACCACCAGTTCCACAGGTCTTTCCGACCTATCCTGATCTGGCAGACAAAGTTGCTCTAATTACAGGTATCGGCCAAGTCGGACCTCGGGATAGCCCTTTTGGGGGCAACGGCGCTGCAACTGCTCGCCTCCTCTGTCGAAACGGGGTCAAAATATTTGGCTGTGATCTTTGTATAGAAGCAGCTGAAAGGACCAAAGAGCGCTTGCTTGAAGAGAACGTCAATGCCACGGTAGACGCTGTGAAAACGGATGTGATGAACCCTAAGGACGTCGAGGCGCTCGTCTCGGCCGTTATGCAAAAACACGGTAGAGTTGATGTACTCATCAATAACGTTGGTCAAACTGCAGCAGGAAAGCCAGCAGATACATCTGAAGAGCTTTTGGCTCGTCAGATTGATCTCAACCTGACCACTGTTTACCGTCTCTGTCACCATGTCTTACCGATCATGCAAAAGCAAGGTGCCGGGAACATCATCAACTATGCGTCCATCACTGCGATGCGCTATATTGGGAAAGACCAAATTGCATATGCATCTGCTAACGCGGTTGTCATTCGCTTCACGAAAGCAACAGGGGTCATGTACGGTAAGGAGAATATCCGGTCAAACTGTGTGGTGCCGGGCTTAATGTACACCCCTGTAGTCGACAACTTTGCGCGCAGCGACGACCCGGGAGATCGAGAAGCTGCAAAAAAGGAGTTAGACCACAATTGCCCCATGGGCTGGATGGGAATCGGGTTGGTTGTAGCAAATGGCGTGGTCTGGCTGGCAAGCGGCGCAAGTAGATACTTAAATTCTCACGAGCTTGTCATAGATGGAGGCATCACCGAAAGCACCGGCACTGGGTTCTATTGATATGAGCTGGTTTATTAAAAGATGGGTATTGGCATGCAACAAGCAGTTCAATTGATAGAGTAACCAAGTCGCACAGAACCAGAAGCACCAATTGATCATGCATTGATAATAGAAGTCGAGTCGGACATGGAGGTAGTTGACTCGAAAAATGTACGTCATCCATTAAAATGATATGAGTGTCTCCCTGTGACGATTTTGGAAAAAGGCTGTAGGAGGACCAGCTGAAGAGCCTGGCATGCTCACGGCCTGCGAATATATTCAGGCGATTGCTAGATAAGTCAGGCATCTCTCCATTCAATGATTAATAAAAAAGGAAGGCGAGCAAGACGAGGGGTCACGGGACGAGAGCGCACGTGACCTGCACATCCCGCCCAACGCTAGCCGCGAAGCCCACGTCTGTCCAACCGGCGACCAGCCTTCTCCAGCCTGTCGGAGTTCTTCTTCACACTTCACCACTTCACCACCACTCTCTTCCTCTTGACCCTATCCCCTCTTCTCCTACAGCAGCTCGAACACTCTACGGATCCTTGATTTGCGGCTGATCATCTCCAGCTCTGCTGGTTCCGACCCTCCAATTATCTTCTCATCCGAATCCTGTCAGCAGCCGTAGATCAAATGATCGCGTCTCCTAGATGACATTCCCTCCCCCTCCTCCCTCCACCAATTCATCGATTGCTTCTGGCACCGAGAAGTCTTCAGCAGCAAGGCTGTCAAGGCCCCAACAATCAGCCTGGGGAACCCCTGGCTCTCAGTCAGGTCTTCGTCGTGGCCTGACTCCGCTCACAACCACAACCACCACCAACTTTTCATCCACAACGGCCGCCGTCCTTTCTCGCAGGCCGCCTCAAACGAATAGCCCAGGTGCTGGCAGTTCGGCACCTTCTCCTCTCTCCTCTACATTCTCAGCTGTTCTCAGCTCCGCCAACCGCTCGGTAGGTCGCCGCGAAACACTCGTTCCCTGCCTCTGTCCTTTCCAATTTCCCAATTCCAGCATTTGCTTACACTCCCAGCAGCACACAGTCCATTCCGTCTCCTCTCCCAAGTCTCGGGCCCTTACGCCGTCTGCGAGCTCCCAGCTGGCAGGCAATATCTCTGGAGGAGGCAGCGGGGGAGGCGGTGGGTTGGGATCCTCTAGAGGTGTCGCCTTCTCTCCACTCTTATCCGGCACCACTGTGAACTCTCCCACTGGCTTTGCACCCGACAAACCAGGCTCGAGTATTAGCTCCAGTCAATCCTCCCTTGCCAAAATCTCCATCGCACAAGTCTATCTCCTTTTAGACTCGATCACGGATAAAGAAGGGAAGGAAAAGTGGGAAACAAAAGCTGCCCAGATTCACAAAGTGAGTTTTGAAGTTATCTGACTATCTCATTTTGTCACAGAAGAATTGCTAATTCGTGAAATCTAGCTTGTCGATTCCAACGGCATGGAGGTCTTTTCTAAATATTTCCGCCGCCTTCTTACAGGCAATTCTCCCCAAATATTTCCGGGCATCAATAAAGTCGTTGAAAATGCAGGAAACTATCCTCTTCTCGTCCAGGAACTGCAAAAGGTCTCGCAGGATCTGGACCAGGCACAGAAGATCGCTGAAACGATTGATACGTCAGAAGGCGATATCTTTCGCGACTTCGATTTGTCGACATTCCTGGATCATTTCAAGCTTGACGCTATCGTCAAAGTATCCCTGGCGCTGGCATTCAAATTCGCGAATAAGTCGGACTTGCGTGCCAAAGGTAATTCAATCAATTGATGTTTCAGCCCTCAAGCTCTTGACTAATATTTCTTAGCCGATGCTATTTTGGCGAACACCACCTCTCAATTCACGCAGAGTTTATTGAATCCGTCGGAAACAACGAAAGATTTCAGCATTTCATATCTTGCTCTCACTCTGGAGCGCTTTATTTTATTTCCTCCACGGAATTTCAATGACGACGCCAAAGGAAAATTGGTACAGGCTGCAAGCTTGCGCTACCGGAACCAAACTACCGAGATTCCAATGGAAATTTACAACGCCCTCCAGATGTTTGATTTCAGCAGCCCACGCCTGGCTATTATCCGACAGCTTCACTTAAGAGGAGGAAAAGCTACAGCTACTCAGGATTCGGTGAATGATGTCATGACCTCGGCTGGCCCAGAAAGCTGGGAAGAAGAGCCTGTTGGACTAGCTCTGCTCTTCATGTTGTTATCGCAGCATTTTCAACAATATTCATTGGACGTATTTATTCGAGCTGTCAAGTCTCACTACGGTGACAAGCCTATCAATTGGTCGATCGTCCTGCGCACATTTGATCGCGAAAGCCTAAGGATCACGCCTGCCCAATTCACCAAGCTGTACTCGGCGCTGTTGAGCGTTGGGGTGGATGATTCAAGTTTGGATGTTCAGAGACTTTGGGGTGGTGATTGGGAACATCAACAAACCCACCTGTCCTTTTTGAATGCTTATCTTAACTCGCGCATCGATCCATCGCAAATTCCCAGTTTCCGGGCTACTTTCTCGTCACAATTGTTCGAGGATGCCCCCGACGCCGTGCGGATGCAATCGGAAATAGCCGAGAAATCACCTATTCGGTCTCTCGATGCCATAAAAGCAGTATTTGATTTGGCTCTTTTTTCTCAGGCGTCATGGAGTGCTCCAGAGAGCGGCTCATTGATCAAAACCGTCTTGTCACAGGATTTGCCCGTGTTTCTCCTTTCCTCGTTAGCGATGCCGCAACCCTGGACAACAATTCAACAGAGCTTGGTGTTGCGCACACTAGCATTCTTCATACTTCGGCAGGAAGAGGGCTTTCAACTTGCATTGTACGGTGTATGGAAAACTGATAGCCAATGGCTTGCCGAACAACTATTCACCATGTTCACGCAAGACCCGACATCGACGGCTCCGATTTACGAGAATGCAGTTGAATATGGCTGGTTGGAATACCTTCTAGGATTTACTAATGGCCTTGCCCTTGATCTTGCATCCTTGGCGCATGGCAAGGCAGGCTTTGATCTTGAGGGCTGGATTCGAAATGCCTCTCAAAAGGGTTCTATGGATATGGGTAATCTACTCTCAAAATTCCTTCGCATCAAAGCTGAAGATGAGCTGCGCGTCCAACGAACTGAGCAGGCTTCCCCGCAAATGGTCAGTCTCGCTGTGAAGACTGTTTACGCTCTACTTTCCATCTTGGAGGAGTATATTGGTGATCATGAAAATTTGACCCCGGTTCAACGGATTTGTGTCCAAACCTATCCACGACTCATCAATTATGGTGAGGGCTTTGACGATATCATCGATATCAATAGCGAAACGGGCAATGCTATCCCTAAGGTCATCGACCAACAAATGCAAGACCTTTTTGGCAAGATGTATCACGAGGAGCTCTCCCTACGCGAAATGTTGGAGCTTATGAGGCGATACAAAACATCACGTGATCCCACAGAGCAAGATCTTTTTACTTGCATGGTTCATGGGCTTATTGATGAATATCATTGCTACCATGAATATCCCTTGGAGGCTCTCACAAAAACCGCTGTTATGTTTGGAGGAATCATTAACTTTCGACTCATCGATGGCATTCCTCTGAAGGTGGGACTGGGTATGATCTTAGAAGCCGTGCGGGATCACCAACCTCATGATCCGATGTACAACTTTGGAGTTGAAGCCATTGAGCAATTGATGAGCCGCTTGCCGGAGTGGGTAGGCTTTTGCCATTTGCTACTGCAGATTCCAAGTCTACACGGCACTCCTATCTCACAAAAAGCCGAAGAGGTTTTGAGAGACCAGGGTCACCAGGCAGCGGATGAGGCGAACCCAGCAAGAGTGAATGGTGGTATCGATGATCAGGTCATAACGAATGGCGCTGTAGATGACAGTGACTCGCCTCGCACCTTCCGCTCACTGCATGTCGACCCTCCGCTACGCCCGGACATCTACGAAGATCCTAACGAAGAGGTTCAAGACAAGATTCTCTTCGTGTTGAACAACGTATCAGAGCAAAATATTCATGAAAAGCTCCGTGACCTAAAGGACGTCCTCAAGGATGAACACCACCAGTGGTTTGCAGCTTACCTCGTTGAGCAACGCGCGAAGTTACAACCCAACTTCCAGAAGCTGTACCTGGAACTCTTGGACCTTGTTAGCAACCGGACGTTATGGGCAGAAGTCCTTCGAGAGACTTTCGTCAGCTCCATTCGTTTGCTAAACGCAGAGTCTACCATCAGCTCTTCGACAGAGCGTAGTCACCTAAAAAATCTAGGTGCATGGCTCGGATTGTTGACAATTGCCAGAGACAAGCCTGTCAAACATAGAAACATCTACTTCAAAGAACTTCTCATCGAAGGTTACGACAGTCAGCGTCTTGTGGTAGTCATTCCTTTCACTTGCAAAGTGCTTCTTCAGGCTGCCAAGTCAACTATTTTCAAACCTCCAAACCCGTGGCTCATGGACATACTTGGGTTACTGGTAGAGCTATACCACTTCGCCGAACTGAAACTCAACCTCAAATTCGAAATTGAGGTTCTTTGTAAAGACCTTGATCTCGACCACAAGACGATCGAGCCTACCTCTGACATACGAAATCGTTCCCAGCAAGGAGAGGACGTGCTCGCCGCCACCACCCTACCGGAAGGCCTGGAAGTGTTTGAGGATATGTCTCTGGCAACTATGAACCAAGGCATCAGGACTGAGAGGTTGTCTCCGGCCGCTTTGCTATCGAGCCTTCCAAGCCTCGACAAGATCCTGGTGTTCCCGTCCTCAGCAAGCAGTATGATTGACACCAACGTTCTCCGACAAATCGTTCATGCAGCAGTTGAGCGCGCCATTGCGGAAATTATCACGCCCGTCGTGGAACGCTCAATCACCATTGCTTCTATCTCTACGGTTCAGCTCATCTCCAAGGACTATACTATGGAGCCAGATGAAGAGAAGGTGCGACATGCTGCAAGAACTATGGTACGACAGCTTGCTGGTAGCTTGGCTCTTGTGACTTGTAAAGAGCCTCTAAAAATGAGCATGACGAATTACATTCGGATGATACAGCAAGAATTTGTCGAGCAGCCCATGCCTGAGGGGCTAATCTTAATGTGTGTGAATGACAATCTTGATGCTGCATGCGGTATTGTTGAAAAGGCCGCCGAAGACAAGTCATTACCTGAGATCGAGAAAGTCATTGAGCCACAACTGGAAGCTCGCCGACGTCATAGAGCTGCGAAGCCCAATGAACCTTTCGTGGATCACACGATAAATCAATGGGGTCTATATATCCCGGAGCCTTATCGCCAAGTGCCGGGCGGATTGAAGAAAGAACAATTGGCAATTTACGAAGATTTTGCTCGTCAATCCAGGGGCCCGTCTTCCACTCATCTTCAGACCGCATCTACGGACTCCGGCAGGCAGTTGCCCGATGTACTTCAAGAGTCATACCCAGCCATTCCTAACCTTTCTACCCCTGCTGAACCTCCGGCTGTGCCGCATCAGACGTCACAGGCCCAGCAAGATGGCCGTTTGCAACAATCAACAGTTAGCGCTCAATCTCAATTGAATGGTTTCATCGAAGCCCAAAGCCCCCGTGAGAAGGTGGAAAACCTCCTTGTTGGGCTTCAACAAGACGCTCGAAATGCCCCCGAAGAACACATCAAAGATCTTAGCAGCGATAGTGCTGTCATTCAGGATTATAACCAAATATTGCGCAGCATCATCAGTTCCCCCAATGGCGAGGACTTTGCAAGACTAACATGCCTGAAGATCTGCAATAATCTCTATTCTCAGACCGAGGGTTCGTTGGAGATCGATGTGCTAGTTAGCTTACTTGCCAAGATCTGTGATATGTCGTCGATTGTGGCAAGATATACATGGGCACTTCTGTCTGACATTAATGAGGATCACTTGTTCAAGGTTCCCGTGACAGTTGCTCTTATCGATGCTGGGCTGCTCGATCTACGACGTGTTGATATGCTGTTAACCAAGTTGATTCACCAAAAGGATAACAGTGCTCTGACGATTTTATCAACTGTCCTAGACCGCGTTCTATTCAACGATGAGCCGTCTGTGTTGAGGTCTGATTTTTCAGGCAGCCTTGAGGCCATGAATCAATGGCTAGTAGACGATCCAAGTTTGTCAGTTGCTACTGAAATGGTACGCAAACTGCGGGAATCTGGTATACCGGAAGTCGTCAACCCATTGTTGAGCGACAAGGCCAGATCAAAGCGAGACCAGATGGAGTATATCTTTAGCGAATGGATCGGAGTGTACAAATTCGCTGGTGCTACCGATCGTACCTATCATTCCTTCCTGAAGGATCTACATAACAGACAGGTCATGAACAGCCAGGAGGATTCGGCTTTGTTTTTCAGATTGAGCATCGACATTTCTGTGGCCATGTTCGAACACGAGTCGCAGAACCCGAACGGCAGCCTCGATGAAGCATTCTTATACATCGATGCACTCGCAAAATTGATCATCCTGCTCGTTAAATACCAAGGCGAAAGCCCTGGTGCCGTCAAGGCTAGCAAGCCTGTGTACTTGGATGCCATACTCTCACTGTTGGTCTTGGTTCTCAACCATCATCAAGTTATGCGAGGTGATGCTTTCAATCAACGCGTGTTTTTCAGACTCTTTTCGAGTATCCTCTGCGAGTATACGACATCTGGATTGCCGTCAACCGAACAACATCAGAATATGATGTTTGCATTTGCCAGCAGGTTCTTAACCTTGCAGCCTAAGTACGCTCCAGCGTTCGTGTATGGGTGGCTTTCGCTCATTTCTCATCGCGTTTTCATGTCCGGGATGCTCCATATGTCTGACGAAGCGGTTTGTTTACCCTCCAGTCTACAGCAAGACTCATTGATACTAACATGGCAACAGGGATGGGAACCATACTGCGAAATCATGCAAGCTCTTCTATCCTATATGGGAGAGCAATTGAAGCCAGGAACTGTGACATATTTTGCGAAGGATCTTTATAAAGGCGTGTTGAGAATTCTTCTAATCTTGCATCACGACTTCCCTGAGTTTGTCGCGGAAAACCACTTTCAATTTTGCAACGTGATACCATCACATTGCGCTCAATTGCGGAATCTCATTCTCAGCGCCTATCCATCATCTTTTCACAAACTTCCGGACCCTTTCCGTGAGGGATTGAAAGTGGAACGACTAGAGGAAATGCGTGAGGCTCCTAGAATCACCGGGGATATAGTTACGCCTCTACAGGAGGCCAACATCAAGGCCGCGGTTGACTCGGCACTGAAAGGCAGCACCCCCAATGAAGCCGCGATCCAGTCAATCCGTGACAGCCTCTATAACCCGAAAAGCAAGGACACTGGCCTTTTCTGGACTCCGATTAATGTTGATGTGGTCCTAATTAATGCATTGGTTCTGTATATTGGTCAACAGGCGGTATCCTCAGGTGGATTCCAAGGAGGAAACCGAGCAGCTTTTGACGATTCCCCTCACTCGCTTTTGCTAGAGAGACTGGCGAAAGTCCTCCACCCCGAGGCTCGTTACTACCTATTGAGTGCCATGGCAAACCAACTTCGGTATCCGAATAGCCACACCTACTACTTCAGTTTTGCCATCCTCCAGCTGTTCGGCGTTGACTACTCCGAGCAGCAAGATTCGGATATTCGCCAGCAAATCATTCGAGTTTTGTTGGAACGTCTTATTGTTCACCGACCGCATCCATGGGGCCTAATCATCACTCTGCAAGAGCTACTCCAGAACCGAAGTTACACTTTCTTCCGGTTGCCATTTATTCAAGCGGCGCCCGAGGTAAGATTTTATCTTAAAGGACGCCTAGTCATGTCAGCTAACCCTTAGATAGATTGGCCGCCTTTTCGATGCCCTTCTCCAACACATTCAGCAACAGAGCCCTCGTGCTCTTTCTTAACAAGAACTTAGCTTAATACCATTCAGGATCTTACCTGGCAGAGGCGTTGATGACTGGGTCACGAATTTCGTTCAATGTTGAAACGGCGTTTGGAAGGTTATTTTTTTTTTTTTTTCATAATTGACTTAAATATGGCAGGGTTTTGTTTTCACACATTGCATGGACATTTCTCTAATAGGGAAGGATGAGCATACGGCAGTTTCTATGTATCACTTAACGGGCCAAAAGAGGTTGTCTTTCTATCTAAATTCGGTTTCAGCGTCCATCGGTTTATATAGGATGTCGTGAAAAACTGCAAAGGTGCGCGGGCGTCGTCCTTCTACATGTATTATACTTCAGATCTTTCAAGTGCGTGGTGGTGTCTTGTTTTATTTCATGTCCTCTCTCGTAACGGCTTCCTTGCCACACAAACGATCAGACAGAATTTCCACTCCTTAAAGTAGACGAGAATCCGCGATAGGAAAGCTTCTCGTGGGAGAAGTGGCGGATAAGTGATTGAATGAGTATGGGCGGATATCTCGAGCTTGAAGTTTTAGCCGGAGTCCGCGCAGCATACTTTATACCCAGGCAGCACGCTGCATAGATATGTAGATGAAGCTGTTGGCAGTGCATTGTCTAGAAAAAAAATATCATAATCAGAGTAGTTCGTCAATTGGCATGTGATCGAGGCTGGAGTTGCATTTTTCGGATGCGGTTTAGCGCCCAGCATAAATTAGTGACATCACCCGGGTCGGTTGCTCATCTCCGTTGTTTTCCTCCTGCCTTCTTTGTTCGCGCGTGGTCTGTGTTCCGTTCTACAATTGCCAGGACTTGGTAGGACCTAGAGCATATCAGTCATGGAGGAAAAGGAGGACTTTCCAGACGACGAATACGAAGATGAGGCGCCGTTTCTGTCGAGAGCTGTGGTAAGATTGGAGTAATTCCCCGCGCCAGTTATTCATGACTGACTGAGTACCGAATCAAGGGCCTCATTACCGCTCCCTTTCGCGCTTTGGTCTCCAAGG
Source organism: Talaromyces sp. R2412 (assembly GCA_023626135.1). NCBI lineage: Eukaryota > Fungi > Ascomycota > Eurotiomycetes > Eurotiales > Trichocomaceae > Talaromyces > Talaromyces sp. R2412. The sequence continues at coordinate 664,718 of JAMAGK010000019.1, read as the reverse complement.
AAGCTCAAAAAGCTTACCTAGGAACCTTCCTATTCCTTGTCACGTCTGTCGGACTCTTTGTTGTTGCTGCTGTGGGATACTGCCTATTCTATTTCAACTACATTCCTCAAATTGGACTGGAACGCGTTGTGCATTTACAGTTCAGGTAAGCGATGCGCTTCTCGTGGTCCTCTATCCACTTGGTTCTCAATTGTATGCTTAGTAGCGACTGTAGTGAAAAAGTTCCATGGGGTACAGCTACACTCGATTCCGGGCTGGCCTCGCTGCAACAGTACGACGTGAGCGTATCCCTACATCTACCGCGAACGCCGACCAACCTAGCCACTGGAAATTTCATGCTCGATTTGACATTACTGTCTCCTCATGACTCTACTGGCAAGCCGAGTGAATCGGGAGCTTCAATAGCGAACTCGCGACGCCCGGCAATCTTGACGTATGCCTCTCCACTCGTGGATACAGCTCGCAAGGTGTCTCGCATGCCCTTGTACATTGTTGGTCTACAGCGAGAAGAGGAAAAGTTGGAAGTTCAAATGATGGAGAACGTCGAATTCTCACGAGGCTGGCGCAATGTCCCGAGCAGTCTGAGACTTGAAATCCACAGTCGCGAGCAAATGCAATTATACGATGTGCGCGTCAACTTCAAAGCCAGGTTCACCGGGCTGAGGTCAGTACTCAAGGACAGACTGTTGAGCTCAACTTTTAGTGCTAACTTGGCGCTTATAGATGGCTTATGTACAATTGGAGGATCTTATCATTTTTCACTTTTACGTCAATGTTTTGGTCGGTGTCGATGATTTCTGCCAGCGTCACTTGGCTGTTGTTCTCGACATTTTTGAAGTCGAGAGATCGCGACGATGATACCAAGATCAAGACAGAAGACGACGAGGACACTGCAGATATCATGAAAACCCGGGATATTCTAGGAGGAAAGAGTGAAGAAAAATCAATAAAAGATGAAGAAATCGAAGAATCCACAAACATACCGCCTTTCAGTACCGACTATATTGACTATCAAGACGACTCGGGGCTAGGTACAGGGCTTGACAGGCAGACGGTGCAGCGGCGTCGAAGCCACTTGCAAGATCAGGACGATGAATAAGATTAGCTCTTGGCTGCTGGCGTTTGAATGTCGGATTTTGTATTATTTCTCGCGCTTGATACCCTGTTCAATAGCTCATTAGTGTTCTGGCTCTGCGCGCGCAAACCACCGCGACCATCTACGATACAGCAGAAGACTGCAGGCTTTTTTGTAATAATTCCATAGCATTAATTAAGCCTATTTATTTTGCACAAGAAAAATTATACGTACCCGACAGAATATGGCTGGCTTTCTCTAAGGGGCGCCACGTCTCTTTGATCCACCCAGACAGACGCCTTAAATTGGAAGCGGAGAGCGGGAAATATCAAACTTGCGCAGAAGAAAAAAAATATTCCCGACTCGATCACATCTTTAAAAACATCATCCGTTCCGATGCATATTCTAGTAAGTCGAAAATTCATTGACATGGTCGCTCTTGCGAATAGAATCGTCTAAGAGACAAAATATCTTCCTTCTGCTTTCAAATCCCCGCATGGTTGGCTAATTACGTACCCCGCGTTGCAGGTCACCAACGACGACGGTCCTCCGTCAAACCAGTCTTCTCCCTATGTCCATTCGCTAGTCCATGCGCTGCAAACCGCTGGTCATACGGTGTCCGTTGTGCTTCCGCACCAGCAACGGTCATGGATTGGCAAGGCACACATCATCGGAGCGTCCGTGAAGCCGACCTATTTCCGCCCCGGCACTCTGCACCATGACGATGGCACGGTCCACGCGCTGCCCCGAGGTAGTGGCGACGAAGATGATGGTTATGACGGTGACGAATGGGTTCTGATTGACTCGACGCCTGCCAGCTGTGTCCAGATTGGGCTATACCACTTCTTCCAAGATCGAGGGCCGATCGACCTGGTCGTCTCCGGACCAAACTATGGACGCAACTCAACAGCGCTCTTTGCGCTGTCGAGTGGGACGGTTGGAGGGGCAATGGAGGCTGCTGTATGTGGCAAGAAATCGATTGCTCTGTCCTTTGCATTTAGTTCGAGGCATCACGACCCAGTCGTTATTGCGGAGGCGTCCAAGCATTCGGCTCGACTTATCCAACATCTATATTCGAACTGGGACAATGAGGTTGATTTATACACAGTCAATGTGCCATGTGAGCTCGGTGTGAGCGAGAATAAAATTCTGTATACCCACATGCTCAACAACCGCTGGTCATCTGGCAGCTGCTTCGAGGCGATCAGCGCGACGGCGTCCGGGGAGCAACCGGAGCTTCAAGAGCAAGACATCCGAGAAAAAGGAGAAGACGAATTGGCTGGGCTTTCATCAGCAGACGCAGATACGCAGAAGAAGAGGTCGTTGTTGCAGCATAAGCATTTCAAATGGGCCCCAAATATGTCCGACGTCTACCGTAGTGTTGAAGAAAGCAATGATGCCAACGATGGCTGGGTGGTGAAGGAAGGAATGACGAGGTGAGTTGTCTGATCACGTTGACACTTATTGGAATTTTGACTGACTAGTACTGTGCATAGTGTCACCCCTCTGAAGGCGAATTTTATGCACGCACCCGGCATCAAGGGAGAGATTAAACTGTGAGTAGACACAACAAGATGAGCGAGGAAAGAGAAGAAGAAAAAAAATTTTGAGAGAGGATTTTTCTAGGCAAAGACAACTAGACTTTTTTTTGTCATCTTTTCTCTCTTGCTTCTTACGTTGATATTATAATGTGCTATGCACGAATTTATTCTGATTCTCCTTGGATACCCAGATCAAATAAAAGGCCCGAGTTCTACTGCATTCTTAATTATGACGATAAATACGTCCAACCTCTGCTCGAAGAACTTTTCCGCTCTCTCGTGGATCAAGGCAGCTGCCAGATGCTTCAGTCACTGAGCGAGCTCCCCGATCCAAATAGTCCGGTGCTGCAGTATGTTGCATACGAGGAGATTGACTTTGAACATGTTCTGGCTCATCCATCGACATCGTTGTCAAACTCTTACGTCATTCGCAAAGCCCTCATCAGGAAACATTATCTTTCCACGACGATCGCCAACTGGATATCCAAATACCCAGATAGTCTTTTGCGGAACCATTTCAAACCCGCAGTGGATTTTGAACTGGACTTTTCCGAATTCTTAGATGAGGCCTTGCTAGAAGCATATGAACTGCGCGATAGCCTGGAAGCTAACGAGACGAAACCAGAGTCAGAACGAGAATGGTGGATTTTGAAACCGGGCATGAGTGATCGTGGACAGGGAATTCGCCTTTTCAACAGTGAGGCTCAACTTCAAGAAATATTTGAAGGTTGGGATGTCGACGAGTCTGATCTTGAGGGCGATGACGACGAAGAAAATTCTGGACAAAATAATTCAGACCAAGGAGTTGTGACTTCTCAACTGCGACATTTCATCGCCCAGCCGTATATCCACCCGCCTCTTCTTCTACCGTCATCTTCAGGTCGGAAGTTCCATATTCGTACCTACGTTCTTGCAGTGGGATCTCTAAAGGTGTATGTATTCAAAGAGATGCTCGCACTGTTTGCGGAAAAGCCTTACCAAGCCCCATGGGAGGAAGATGACGATGTTCGAGACTTGAGCCGGCATTTGACCAATACTTGTCTTCAGGAAAACGGCAGCTCCACGGAAGGAAGTGTGCGTCGCTATTGGTCTCTAGACGATTCGACCCCGGAATTGAGCCAAGGCTGGAAAGATCGTGTCTTTGACCAAATATGTGCCGCTACAGGTGAGGCTTTCGAGGCTGCAGCTCGGGGAATGCTCGTTCACTTTCAAACATTGCCTAATGCCTTTGAACTGTATGGACTGGATTTTCTCGTAGACGCTGCAGGGCAAGCATGGCTTCTAGAGGTCAATGCCTTCCCTGATTTTGGACAGACTGGAGAAGAACTCAAAAAGACGGTGGTCGGTCGGCTTTTTGAAGCAACCACAAAGGTTGCGATTCAGCCATTTTTCAAGACCTCTGGTGCTGTTGGCGAGGACCCGGACTTGAGACTGGTCGCAGACCTCAATCTTCGACGAGGCGTCTAGCGCGACCATGCACAGGCGGGCTGTCAGACAGAGAGAAGATGTTTGGGAAAATAAGTGGGGTGATTCGACGCCTCTCTCGGACGACCACTAAAGATCAGCAATCCCAGTTGATGGCTTGCTTGTGCATGCTATTCTGCTGTTTATACCTTGACCACCGCCGTGCTCTGGCCTTTTTTCGTCCAATGAACATGAGGCATGTATTTTCGAGCCTCATTTTCGAGCGTCGTGCAAGAACAAACCGCCTCGCAAAGCATCTCGTTTGCCTCACGTTGATTCGGATTCAAATCAAAGATATTCTCGGCTCAATTTACAATATCTGCACCGAAGTTTGGCGAGGAAATGGCAGTCAATATCCTGACGAAGACATACTCTGCTCGAGAAGGGCGTCCATGTGGATGAATTTCCTGAGGCATCGCATCGGTGATACTTGTCTTGCACAATGAGTCACCTACACAAAGTTAGTCATGTACAGTTTGCTGAATCTAGAGACATTCCTTTTGTACTCAGCTGCGAGCTCTCATAAAGCCCTTGTTGAAAGATCTTCGTGTGTCTTGAGAAAGTCTTGACGGAAGCTGGAGTGACCGCTCGCTGTGAGTCCAGCAGAAAGAAGCTCGGAGGGAAAGAGCGAACCCAGCGTGGCTACCGCCTCCCCTGTCTAAGAAACGAGACTTCTTCTTCTTTCTCCTGTTCTTCACCCTCACGCTCACACATTTCATCGTATCATATCCTGTCTGGGAGACAAGTCGACCCTAAATATGTCGTCGTTGACAACGTATGACTGGCCCTCTCGTGTGGCAGAGGACATCTTGTCGCAACTACCACTCGTATCCGCCTTGTATTACTTCGTCGCCTCTAGCGTTAAATTTGCATCTGTGAAGAGTCAGAGTCGTGATCAAAAACCACTGTCGCCATTCTTGCAAAATGGCGTTATCTGCTTGATGTCACTCATTCTGATAGCCTACGGCACCGATGCAGTTTTACTCCTCTACGCAACCTTCGGTCAAGAACAGCGTCTTCTTGAGGACCGCCTTGTGTTTGCTCTCTGGTCGCTTCTCCTATGGGCTATGTTACTCTGTGGACTCACAAGCGGCGGACATACGCGATCGCTTGGCTTTCCACATTGGGGTTGTTGGGTACTCTACACTGCAGGAGAAGGCATGCTCCTTTTTTGCCATTTGATATCTCGTCACCTCGACGGTGGCTACCTCGCTCTTCAAATAGTTCGAACTGTGATATTTATCCTACTTTGCGGATTAGTGGCCCTTCAAAGGTGTTCAACCAATGCGAGACGGAATAACCGATGTGTTAGAGGCGAAACTGCTCGCCCTTTGCTACAACGGCTTCATGCCAGGTGCAACAACGGTTATTCAACAATTACCAATGACAGTGGAGGTAATAACTCTACTGATGGATCTGATGATAACAATGCACCGAAAGACGCACACGGTTTACCAGGTGCATCTGAAACGCTGAGGAGCATCGTCCCATTCCTTTGGCCCACCGGGAAAATCAGACTGCAGCTTTTCTACGTCGGTGTTGGTCTTTGCCTACTTACAGGCCGTCTATTCAACATGCTTCTTCCGATGCAACTTGGCGAAATAACAGACGCCTTGAAAACGGGCCACGTTTTTCCATGGAAGAATATTACCTACTATGTTTTACTGCGGTTTCTTAATTCCAACGGAGGCGTGGGCGCTTTACAAACGTACATGTGGCTACCACTGGAAAACGAATCCTACAAAAAGATAGCAACAACGGCATTCAATAAGGTCATGGATCTTTCTTGTGATTTTCATGTGGCAAAGGAGTCAGGGAAAGTATACGATAACGTCAGTCGTGCGACAGGAGTCCATCACGTAGTACAATCCCTGTTTCTCCAAATTATCCCGATGATTACGGACCTTTGCCTTGCTATCACTATTCTTCACGTCATGTTCGGTCCTTATATGGGTCTGATTACCACTGCAATAATCGTTGTATTTTTGTGGTCATCCGGGAGAACTCTCTCGTCACAGAGAGAAATACGTCAGGAGTACATAGCGACCAGGCAGAAGGATGTTAACATTCTATTCGAATCAACCGCGAATTGGCAGACGGCCACATACTTCAACAAAATTCCATACGAGAAGGATCGTTATTCTTGTGCGGTCAGCGACCATGTGAAAATAAGTACATCGTACAAATCCTCGTTTCAATTGATGAGGATGATGCAATCCTTCGTCCTCGCGGGCGGGCTCCTGGGCGCTCTGTTTCTCGTAGCCTACCAGGTCTCAGTGGGCAAAAAGGAAGTTGGAAGTTTCATCATAGCGATTGGATACTGGTCACAGCTTTCTTCCCCACTCCACTTCTTTGCAAATGGTGTTTCATCTGTCACCGTCAATCTGATTGATGTGGAGAGTTTCGTTGCGCTTCTGAACACAGAGTCTTCAATCAAAGAGAAAGCTGGCGCGAGACAATTAAAAGTCCAGTACGGTATTCTACGGTTTGACAATGTCAGATTCTCTTATAATGGTCAAACAAAAATCCTCAAAGGCATTTCTTTCGAAACGCGTCCAGGACAGACATTGGCACTTGTAGGGGAAACCGGAAGCGGTAAAACCACAATTCTGAAGCTTCTGTTTCGTCTTTATGATGCCAGTCAAGGTGCAATTGAGATTGACGGCCAGAACATCAGGGATGTCACACTCCAAAGCCTCCGAGGTAACATAGGCGTCGTTCCTCAGGACCCGGCAATGTTCAATGACACTATTTTGAACAACATAAGATATGCGAGATTGACAGCTACAGACGAGGAAATCCACGACGCATGCAGAGCGGTGAACCTCCACGATAAATTGATCGCTCTTCCCAATGGTTATCAGACAGTAGTAGGCGAGCGAGGGGTCAAACTTTCTGGAGGAGAGCTTCAACGGGTTGCCATAGCTCGAGTTATCATTCAGGATCCTCAAATTATACTTCTGGATGAAGCAACAAGTTCCGTTGATAGTGTGACCGAAGCACATGTCCAAAAGAGTCTGGCTCGAATTGCTGTTGGAAGGACCATGATCATTGTCGCTCATCGCCTATCGACTATTGCTAAAGCTGACCATATACTGGCTCTGAAAGATGGGAAAATCATTGAGCAAGGTGCCCACCAAGAGCTCGTCATCGCTGGTGGATACTACAGCCAACTGTGGAACCAGCAATTTCTTGAGGAACATTGCAATGCGGCCAAAGGGACAGACAAATCTCTTTTGAAACCAGATGCCCCAGAGTTTATCCCTCAACAACTAGTCGAATTGTGAGACTTCTCGAGAACCCATTGTTATAACGGCGCGTTCTAGAAGTTGTTAGAATGCTCTATATGTATGTATGAAATGCTAGGATAGGATAGACTAAAAGTCGATAACATGACTCCCCCACAATGAATTTTCTATGTGATACATTGATTAACCAAATCTTTGTTTGGCCAGAGCTTTCAACCAACCCATTGTTTCTTCCTCCTTTTTCTTATATTCAGCCAGGCGTTCCTCCCTCTCCGCCTGCTTCGCTCTAAAAATTTCTTCTCGACGTATCTCTCTCTCGTTCTTTTTCTTCTTTTCTTGCTCCTTTGCCTTCTTCATAGCCTGAAGATCATCTCCACCACCGCCCATTAATTCCGAATCAGGCGGCGCATCCATTGCAGGCGAGCCTCCTCGCCTGCCAGCGGCAAACTCGCGATTTGCGGCCGCCGCCTCTCTCTTCTTTTCCATCTTTCGTTCATGGGTTCCGGGCTCTGCGCGAGGGGCAACTTCTTCCCGAACAGTGCTAATGTGATCTTTATGTGACCTGAGCGATTCCTTGTGTTCGGCGACAGCTGTGGAGCGGGCAGCTCGGGCATCTTCGAGTGCGTATTCTGTGTGTGGTTTAGATAACAGTAATTTGAATGCGTACAAGGTTTATCATTGGTAACTGGAAACATACCGCGCTGGATTTCTAGGTCTTGTAGATTTGGTATCGTCGGCCCAGATCGAGGATTGCTGGAAGCAATGGCTTGGTTGGGTAGTGTTGGGCCATAGACATCATCATCATCATCTTCTTCACTATCCTCCCCAGCGTTATTATAGTCCCTGTTTCTCGTTTCGGAGGGCGACCTCGCCCTTGGTGAGTTGGTTCTGTCTTTGCGGCCGTCACTCCGTGGTTCGGATACTCTTGTTGGCAGTGGTTCTCTTTCGTCTGGACGAGGACCGCCTCTTTTACCTTCGAAGCCACTCACAGCCTTTTCGAAAGTGGCAGGGTCATACCACCCCTCAGACAGCTCCCCATTGTTCCTAATATGTGAGGTTAAAACCCAGTACCCCAATAGACAGAACTATATGCAGCTTACCATTTCTTCATAAAACTTTTCCACCTCCCTCTCAACTCTTTCTCGCTCAAATCTCCAAAAGCTAGACCCTTTTGTATATCCAAATACATAGCGAACATAGGCTCTAGTCGCGAAAAATCATGCTTGGAAAGCTGTCGCGCATTGTACGGAAGCACGCGCGGCGCGGCGGATACGGGAGAAAGTTCTTTGCGTTGACGGTCGCCGCTGCTTCGACCATGGTGGTGATGATGAGAACGATGTCTCGAGCTCCTTTCCTTCTCATATTCATCATTATCATGGCCGGTTGTGTGGCGGTCGCGTTGACGGTGGTGTCTGTGACTTCTGTCGCGGTCTCGAACTCTTTCGCGGCTGTCGTGACCGCGCGGTGACATGGATCGACTGCGAGATCTTCGGGCACCAGGGCCACCGGATCTGCTGGTTTCGTAGTCCATTTTTATTTTAATCACCCCACTGATATGAGGGATTGTTGTGGCTGAGGTGGCGTGGTTGCTAGGTGGTGGTCAAATGGAAGATGACCTCGGTCATAAAAGCGACCGCTAAAAAGGTGCCTCCGCGGCTAATCTTTACTGCCTCACGCGAGCAGCCCATGGCATTTTAGAAAAGCATCAACAGATGTCATTGTTGAATATCAATTATTTATGAATTTTTCTAGAAGCTTTTATAAAGATATAACCTATACTGTCCAGTCTCTATAAAATCATGTGAGCAAAGCTGCAAAAAAGAAGACAAAACCCGTATCATTATCAGTATAAAGTACAGAGAACGATTAGAAAAGTATATGTTCATGACTAGCTAGAGCCCTGTGCCCCCTCGCCCGATCCAGAAGCTGCTGACTGAGATGCGTTCTTTGACTTGTTCGCAGCAGCCATTTGCCAGGCCGGAATCGAAGCAGATTTTCCCAATTGGGAAAGAGGGTTGTTGGTGCTTGGAGTAGTAGGAGTTTGAGCAGTTGGTAGAGATGGAGAAGCTGTGGTGGAGGACTGTGTCACCGATTCAACGGAAGCTGCTGGTGCTGGAGTTGGTGCTGGCGTGGGCTCAGGTGTTCCTAGGGGCCGACCAGAGACTGGAGCTGGGGTGGGACTAGCAGTACTGAGTCTGTTGTTCAACAGAGTTTTTAGGCTGCGTAGTTCTGTGCCAAGCTCCTTGAGTCGGTTTTCGTTTCCTTCCCGGGCACCTTCAAGAGCCTTGGGAATGCTCTCCTTAAGGTTCTTAACCTCATCACTAATGCGACGAGTATCATCGTCTCTTCGCCGCGTTGACGATTTCAGCTCAGAGATCACTCCTTCGACCTCGCGAAGAGCGGCATCCAATCGTTCCGTTCGCGCTTCTTCGGCGGTCTTCAAAGCGGCCGTGTCTGTGGAAAGCTGATCAATCAAAGCAAAAGCGCGGGTGAATTGCGCGTCGATGCTCTGCTTGTCTTGTTCAAGTTGTGGAGGTGTGGGAGGCGCAATAAGAGGAACAACGTATCTCTAGATTTGATAAGTTAGCCAGTCGTTAGCAAGATACCCTCAAGCCGACTTACCTTGGTGAGGAAATATAACCCATAACCGATTCCTCCAGTCACCGTTGCCATGATGAACCAATCTCGCCAATCTCTTCTGGGTACCCTGCTCGTAATTAATTATTTTTGTTACGTGAATATATAAGTTTCCAGATACTCACTCTGGCGGAGGCTGCCATTGCCCATACGGTGGATAGCCATACCCTGGCGGGGGGTTCGTAGGTCTGTAAGCGGGAGACTGTTGTTGACCATACCCTACAGGAGCGGTAGTCGTCGTAGTCGTCTGGACCGTTCCATCGCCAGCCCGCGCAATGGCGATATCAATCTCTTCTTGTGTAAGGTTCTTGGACTGAAGAAAGGCAACCCGCTTCTCTACTGGTGAAGATGCGACTGAAGGGTCTTGAAGGACTATAGGAGCATCAGTATTCCGCTTCCAGCCATCGCGAATATTCTGTATGGCGTATTCCAGTACATACATGTCACCTATACGAGCACCAAATCAGTCTTGTTGAAGCGCAATCAAAGGGACTTTGGACTTGGACTTACAGCCGAGGAGATGAGCTCTTCGCGAGCCATGATGAAGGCAACTCCGCTCTGTGCAAAGAGAAACCAAGGATGCTCTCACTTTATTCAGTCATCTGAAGTGGGCAAGCCAGCAACCTACAGACTAGAAGATGGGTGTTTCTGGAGAGAATCGAGCGCAGAGGAGAAGCTTGCAAGATCATGGAGCACGCTCCCACTGCGAACGGCGGAAGGAAGCCGAGTCAGATCTGGACCTCGGAACTTGGACTTTTGTTACGCCGTACCGTACGTGATGACGGATTCCCCGGAATTACCATACCGCACGTGATACTACGGCTGCTGGCGCCGACCGCCTGCCGTTTTGGGCAACGGGCCCGCTGCCGCCAAGACCAGCATCGCTTTTGTTTACATTCGGGCAGCGCTTGGCTCGATTATTATTATTGTCTCTCCCAACTTCTCTTGCTGCTGTGCATGTGCTTCACAATCCACCATTTTGGCATGCGCTGTGTAGATTTTCTATGAATATATCTGCAGTCGACCTTTCTTTTCTCTCCACTTGAATGCGCAGTCCCACAATCTACTGCTAGGAATTGTCGCCATGTCGCAAGACACGGGTTTGTTTAGCATCAAACGACCCCGCGAAGTAGGATTCTTCTTTTCTTGTTTCTTCGCCCAGCGCACGGATTCTCAATTCCTCTGCTCTTGGATTTGCTGTGAACTTTGGCTGACTTAGTCTTCGCCCAGACACTTGGGAGTGTACAGAACTTCTCTGCCTTGCCTCAACCATCATCTGCTTTGAAGCGCACCAGCTCGACTGGCGGCTACCAGAACCCTCCTTATACTTCGCAACACACGCGCTCAACGTCGCTACTCAACTCTCTAGGCAGGCCACAGCAACCAAACTTTCAGCGCTCGTCGTCTGGGGGCGGTAGCTTTGGGCATGATGCAGGTCTCTCATCCGTCAGACGATCTGTCTCCAGCAATCTCTTTCACAATGCAAATGCCGGTCGCCTGAGCTATGCGCCTGGTTCGCTCCCTACGAACGCTTCATCACAACAGAATCTGCAGCGCAGGAGTAGCGTGTTCTCTCGCCCTTCAATGGCTGGAGGTCCAATGGCGCATCAATCCTTCTTTACCCAAGCCCCGGTTCCAGCAGGTGTACCGAAAGACCCAAGACCCCTTAAAGATCGCGCATTCCAAGCCCGAATAAGCCAGGAACTTTTGGAATACCTTACTCACAATAATTTTGAGCTGGAAATGAAACATTCTTTGGGCCAAAATTCTATGAAGTCGCCAACACAAAAAGACTTCACCTACATTTTTCAATGGCTTTACCATCGCATCGACCCAAGCTATAAGTTTCAGAAGAGCATTGAAGCTGAAGTACCACCGATTTTGAAGCAGCTACGTTACCCTTATGAGAGGAGCATCACCAAGTCTCAAATTGCCGCGGTTGGCGGTCAGAGCTGGTCTACTTTTCTTGGAATGCTTCATTGGATGATGCAACTTGCGCAGATGTTGGACCGCTTTGCTATTGGTGAATACGACGATGCCTGTGGTGAAGCTGGCGTCGATGTCTCCGGCGACCGTATTATTTTTCGGTTTCTAACAGGGGCTTATCACGATTGGCTACAAGGAGGTGAAGATGAGGATGAAGAAATTGCTGAGAAACGCCTTGTCCCTCATGTTGAAGCAATGGCAGTCGAGTTTGAGCGCTCAAATGAAAAGTATGTCCAGGAGTTGCAGGCCTTGGAGACCGAAAATCGCGCCCTTCGGGATCAACTCGAGGAACTAGAGAAAAACGCCCCGGACATGGCAAAACTCGACAAACTATTCCGAATCCTAGAGGATGACAAGCGCAAGTTCGAGGATTACAATTCGAATGTGCAAGGAAAGATCGACAAGTACAACAACCGCATCCAATTCCTCGAGGAAGAAAACACCAAAGCTGAAAGCGACTTACAGGCGGCAGAGGAAGAGCGTTCTAGTTTGCAGGCAAGCGTCGACAGCCAGGGCATCACCATACAGGATATCGACCGGATGAACACCGAACGTGAACGACTGCAGCGGAGCCTCGAAGACACTGCAGGACGTCTCGACGAAACTCATGGTCGTCTTATGGAGAAGGAGGCTGAGGCAAATGAAAAACTTGAATACTTGGAGCAGGTGGTGAAAATATACAATACTCTTGGCTATCAGACAAGTCTCATCCCATCTACGGCCGTTAATGCCAAAGGGGATGATTATGAAATTCGCCTCAATATGAACGAGGCTAGCTTCTCTTCTTCACAGCTTGGTGGCTCAAACAATCAAAATTCTCCGGAAGGATATCGTCTTCTGGCAGATGCGAATACCGGGTATCAACCCGTCAATCTGTTGAAGCTTGACCTCAGAGGCGTTGTACGCGCGAACCTCGTGTCGCTTCGAAAGGAGGTCAACGAGCGACGGAAGAATGCCGCTGAAAAGGACATATCTGACCGCGATCTTCTCAATGAGATCAAGGAGGCCATGGACGAGAAGCGAAGCGAAATTGAAGCACTGGAGCACAGACGACGTGCAGCCGAAGAGGAGTTTGAGCGCACCAAGGAAATAACAACAACACAAAAAGTCCAGTCGGATGCCCAGATTGAGAAAATGGAGAAAGAACTGGCAAAGATGCGGGCCTCCCTGATCGAAAGCGTCCAGATTATGGAACAAAGGGAGATGAACACTGATGTTGAATACGAACAACTTGTCTTACGCGCCAGCCAACTTCGCGAAGAGCTTCATACCGGAGTGGAGGGCATGCTGAACGATATAATCCGCTTCAAAGTTCATGTTCAAAAGGGCTTGGAAGACTACGAGAGTTTCGTGGTCGACGAAGTTGAGCAAGAATTAGGCGGCGAAATACCGTCGACAGAGGACATTGACATGGCTGAAGCAGACTACTAGGCTTCATAAATTTGTCGACCGTTCACTGCTTGGATCGCCCATGGTGAATCACTGACTTCCAATTGTCTCTTTTGGGGAGTTGCTTGTTCCTTTTCCTCTTGATACCTTACTTTTTCATGTATTTTCTTACGTTTTCTCTGAATGAGTGATGACATGGCGGTTGGATTTCTTATTGTACTTAGATACCTTGGGCTTCTAGGAGTGTTGGTGTTTACAATGGTATAATTAGCGACCTTGGGTTCTTTTATTCTTGTTGTTATTTGCAGCGATAAAGTTACCATTGTACTATCGTGGGTGTCCCACAAATTTGATGCGATTTTTACGATACCAACGTAAAAACAGACAATAATTCAAATAAAGCAGTGCTCTTCCACGACATAAACATTTGTCTTTTCTTCAATATCGTCTCAGAAGATGAGCGCATTGTAGAAAATTCACATGATTGAAGCCGGCTGACTAAGGCTGCGGAATTTTAGCAGCGCCAGAGTCAAGCTCGGTTCCAAGGACCATAAAATTCTCTTACGATTCATCAGCCAACATCCAATGCAGTCTAGTACAGCTCAGTTGACTCCTTGGTTGGTGTACTGAATGACAAACGTCGGCCAAGCTGCTAGACATGCATTGGATGCTTCTCGGGCTTGATAACTGCGTTGCAACTCTACGCTCGGTCCCTACACGCAACGCCTATTCCGTGTCATGAGAAATTGCCTTCGTCCTGGCCTTCCTTTACAGCTGGGCTGCAGGCATTTTGTTCCTCGCTATAGCTCATTAGCATATACCACACGCTCTGTGACTATCGAAACTGCACCGGCTGGCCCGCGTCGTTCAGCATGGGCCCGGAAACTCACATCTACGGCTACGAACAGGCAATTGACACATAAGAAGCCTCCTCCTTCAACGACCGTCGACCCCGGCGAAAGCGATTTTTATTTGCATCCACGGCTTTTGGGATTTGTGCCTAGGGCGAGAGACGATGCTTCCGCCTGGGTGCGGCTTCTAGAGCCATACTTGCCCCAACATTTGCGCGTCAGCGTTTCGAAAGACGTCAAAGATCTCCATCTCACTCCGTCCAACGAGCCTAGAGATGTGCCCCATGAAGAAGGAAAGGCAATAGCGTCTGTTTTGCGCCATGCGCGCCTTTTGGAAAACCTGGATATTCTTTCGTACCTTGGGTTCATGCTACAAAGATGGGCCGCCGTCCACACGCTTGTCACCAAGATGCTGGATGCAGTGGACAGTCTGGAAAAAAGCGCACTTGCTAGGAGAGGCCTTCCGTCAAATTTAAAGTGGCATGACGGGGATATTAAAGAGATCACGAGTGACATTCATGCGCATACCCCCGGTTATTCGCCTTCTATTTCCTTCGGGTTCGAGAAAATGCCTATCCGGGTGTCTATGGACGACTTCACGAGAGAGCCCCAGGATGAAATGGCAAAGTCGTACATAATGGGACAAATCTGGCAAAGCCTGGGTTATATTGTCCTAGAGGCCGCTGACCGGTCATCTCAGGAATCCGACGTGGCCATGTCGTATGTCTATCAAACGATTGGCCGTCTCCATCATTCTGGAAATGTCTCGGACGTGATCTATGACCATTCAGATTTCGCTAGTGATTTATTATTGTTTCGCCCGCCGGGGATGCATCATCTGCATACGCATATAATGAACGTCTTGACAGACGCTGCTTGGCTGGATCATGAAGCAAAGGTTTTGGAAAAAGCAACAGCTGCTGGATATAAGTCTCCCTTTCGACCTTTTAAAATGGGCATTCGACATCTAGGTCACGAAATATGGCTTGAATTTGTTCTTTGGTCGTGTATAGAGAGCGGACAAATCCAGGAAGGCCTGTGGATTCTAAAGAACATGCAATCAAGACAGTCTGTTTCTCCGTGGAGGGCGGTGTCATGGAATCCGCTTCTTGAGGATCCAGATATTATCGACGACACAGATATTGACACGGAAGACTTTTGGCCACACCCCGACATTCAAAGGACTGCTGAAGAGTTGGAGCACAAATCTGGATCATTCAAAGGCTTGGGAAAGCGAATAATCAGTGCTGAGGTTGTCACAGCTTTGGCACATCATGCAGTGAGACTCGACAAGGGCGTCGAGTCAGGTCGGTCTTTTGCTGAAAGCAACGCGGAAGCCCTCGCTTCAATTAATGACATTGCAAATTCTGCCGGTGATAAATGGCCCAAGGCCTCATTACCAAGGTATCTTCAGATAGCTGGTTCCATAGAGTCACAGCGCGTTGATGCAGGTGCGGACCCAAAGTCACTTGAAGTGCTTTTGAAAACTTTACGTCCCGCTATGCCGCCCTGGAATGATGCAGTCCCAACTGATTATCAAAGACTTTCTGCGCTGAGCAAATCCGAGATATACAACACTTCGTCTATGCTCACGGGTCTGTTGGAAAAAATGATGCGAACATACTCTATCCATCGCCAGATTGAAAGTGCGACTGAAACTTTCAACTGGCTCCAGCTAGTCATTGATTCAATAAAAATGGACAGTATACAGGGATTCTTCGAGAAGGAGGCAGATGTTGAAGGCCGACCTGATGCTTCAGAGTTGACACAACTGCCTCAAACGCCAGTCCAGGTTGACCAATCTTCGATTCCAACTATCTCCCAAGGCACCCTGGCAGATCTTCTGGACTTAGTTACTATTAGCAAAGCGTTCGACTTTGGCGAATGGTTGCTCTTCTCACAGGATGCGGACGGGCCTCCTATTCCACTCGACTCATATGGCGATCAGAGCTTGACCCCATCCATTCTTCGCTTTGCCATGGCCACTCGAAACCAACAACTTGGCGAAATTGCCATCGAAAAACTGGATTCACCTATTTCGCGCAACACATTCAATGCCCTGGTAAATTTCCGCATCTCGTTCCATCAGTGGGATGAAGCGGAAGCGGTTTTAAAGGTACTCTGCCAGCATAGGCTCAAGACATGGGGTGAAAGTACCCTGGCGACGCTAGCGGCTGTCATTATGAAGCTGGAGCAGAAGATTCAAGTCTCTCCCGACCAAGATGCAATTGAATCACTTGCTCGGGCACGGGGTCTCTTGGACCGATTTCTGACTGGAGTCTACAGCCCTAAGAAAACGTCCCATTGGCACCTTAGGGTTCACTATGACAGAGCCATATATCGATGGCGCCATGTGCTTTCCTCAATCGGCGGAGCCGTGACACAGGCGTGTCGCAATACCAGACCTTGCTACACAGACAAACACGACCGTGACAAGTTACCCTACATCCCCTCTGTCGCATTCCACGTCCTGCTAGATGCCCTAGTCGAAACCCAGGACAGCTATCGGGGAATGGAATTCTGGAAAAAATGGTGTATCGACATTGAACGGCCTGAAGCAGCGCTTCTCACCGAAGATGGGTTCTACCGCCTACAAAAGAGCGCAGACCCAACCACGGAACACGCCGACCCCGAAATCGACCTGATGTGGTTCCACGAAAAGCAGCGCAAAGCCGTGATTCCAAACCTGGCCACTGTGCGAATTATCTCGCGGGCTGCAGTTCAAGAGTATAAAAACCTGACGGACGAGTCGTCAGGTAAATCCAGAAAGCAAATCACCGAAGTTTTGGATTTCTGTGTGGAGCGATATCGCAGATTTGAGCTTGATAAAGACCAGATTGATGCTGAAACGAACAACCATGCGCGCAGGCAGAGGAAGACGGAGGCGAAGAAGAGAAAGGCCCTGGGCAAGCCGCTCGTTCAAAAGGTGTACGACGACAGGATGTGAAGTCGAGGATAACAGTTGTGTTGTTTTCTAAACTTCCAGAGTCCAATGTCCTTTGTAAATTGTGTATAATAATTGATGTGTATAATAATAGCATATAAAGAAAGGTTCTTGCGTGATAGCTATAGAATTCGGTTGATCCGATTGTTGATAAAATATCTTTCAATATCAATGATACATACATAAATGATGAAAGTAAGGCTCAGCGTCATGCCGCTTTACATCAATATCAATTGATGTATGCTCAGCCTGGCTCAAGGAAATGATATGAGTATTATTGGCAATATTATGATCTACGACTTATCTTGACAGTTGCTCTTGATCGTCTAGGCGATCCGCTGTCAACTGCTGAAAGGGCCGCCATCTTCTGCCCAGCCACCAGGACATCTTCGCCTCTTTCAAGCATTCCTCGAAGGTTGTGCAAGGCAACGTATGTTGCAGGGTGATCGATACCTAGTTTCCCTATGGTCCTTTCCAGTGCCTGTCGGAGAATCTCTCTGGCCTCTTCACTCTTGTCTTGCATTCTAAGTGTCACACCAAGGTTGTTCATGATTTGCCGCGTACGATCATCGTCAAGGCCGAAGACTTCCTCGCTTAGCTTTAGCGTTTGTCAATATACCTCCTCTGCATCTTTAAACTTGTGCTGAATCCTAAGCACATCAGCTAAATTACCTGTGCATAGTATAGTGAACGGATCCCGCGGCCCCAATACCCTCTTATTGAGCTCTATCTCCTGTCTGCCAACCTGCTCGGCTAGCTCGTACTTTTCCTCAAGCACAAGTTTTGCGCCGATATTAAGCATTTCAGGTCTAGGTCCCAAGGCCTTCTCTCTCAATGCTAGAACTTGCCGGTACAAGCTGTCGGCTTCTTCATACTTGGTCTGAATGTCAAGCACCAGCACAAGGCGATACATGCTGGAGAGGGTGTCTAGATGCTCGGAGCCTTGATCTTCGCTTCTCAATTTCTCCACCTGCCGACGTATTTTCTCGGCTGTCATGTACTCGCCACAACTCTCCATTGCCAGTGCTGCTTCCTCCGTCATATCAATGTAGGAGGTATCTGCATGTAGCTCTGCTGGCTCTTGAGACGCATTGCCTGGCGGAGCGGCATTTGCCGTCCCTACATTGGATACCGAATTTGGTGGTTTAGCGATGACTGTATTAATATTTGTAACAGTTGGCATACCAAACACATCTGGCGGGCCTAGCGCCAGCGTATGAGATCCACTCAGGTCATCACCAGTCTCTGGCAAAGTAGTGACTACAGACCCTTGCCTTGTAGTCTGAGAGGATGTGGGATTGCTATTGTCACCGTGTTCTGACCTTAACAAGCCTCTGCCTGTGTTATGACGTACGGTGACAGGAGCATACAGCTCAGGTGTCGATGGTATGCGCTGTTTACCACAATGTGTGCAGAATTGAGTGATGATTTCTTTACCACAGGAACCACAAAATCTGTTGTCCGCCAACTCTGGGATCTTTGACGCCAGAGAAGCCGACTTTTGCATCCGTGTATAGTGCACATAATCTTCAGGCAGAATAGGAGTAGTAGAAACACAGTCCTGCATCTGTTGGTCCTCGGAGCTCAGCTCAGTGGCCGTGTCAGGGATTTTGCGAACATCATACACCCGCTCAGGTCCAGTTGCTAGTTCGGGCTTGCCATTGTATTCTGGTTGTGGCAGGGCAGATACACAGCTTCCTGGATTTTGGCGACGACGACGGCGCTTCCTGCAAAAATAGACGGTGACAACTATGGCCAAGACTAGGAGGGTGCCGAGCACAGTACATAGTATAACGATGTCTCTGTCGGGTAGTCCGGTGTCGCTCGATGCTGATGTGCTGCTCGATGCTGATGTGCTGCTCGATGCTGATGTGCTGCTCGATGCTGATGTGCTGCTCGATGCTGATGTGCTGCTCGA